>JANRGW010054459.1:0-17958 GCA_024733675.1 Psilopsiagon aymara | reverse complement strand
GTCCTGAAGGAGCTGCAAATGAAGTTGCTAAGCCACTGTCCATCATATTTGAAAAATCATGGCAGTCAGGTGAAGTTTCCAACGACTGGAAAAAGGGAAATATAACCTCATTTTCAAGAAGGGGAAAGTGGATGAGCCGGGGAACTACAGAGCAGTCAGCCTCACCTCTGTGCCTGGAAAAATCTTGGAGCACATTCTCCTGGAAGGCATGCTAAGGCACATGAAAAGCAAGAAGGTACTTGGTGACAGCCAGCATGGCTTCACTAGGGGGAAATCCTGCCTGACCAATCTGGTGGCCTTCTATGATGGGGCTATGGAACTGATGGACAAGGGCAAAGTAGTTGATGTCACCTACTTGGACTTGTGCAGTGTTTGATGCTGACCCACATGACATCCTTGTCTCTAAACTGCCGAGACAAAAATTTGATGAATGGTCCACTCAGTGGATAATGAATTGGCAGGATGGCCACGCGCACAGGAGCTCAATGTCCAACTGGAGACTGCTAATGAGCAAGTCCAGAGGAGGTCCACAAGGATGGTAAGGGGGTTGGAGCACCTCCCATTCAATGACAGGCTAAGAAAGTTGGGGCTGTTCAGCTTGGAGAAGGCTGCATGGAGACCTCATAGCAGCCTTCCACTATGTGAAGGGGATCTACAAGGAGGGCAGAGAGGGACTCCTCATCAGGGACTGCAGTGACAGAACAAGGGGCAATGGGTTTAGCTAAAACAGGGAAGTTCAGGTTATATCTAAGGAAGAAGTTCTTCACTGTAAAGGTGGTGAGCCATTGTTACAGGTTGCTCAAAGAGGTAAATGCTCCATCCCTGGTAGTGCTCAAGGCCAGGCTGGACAGAGCCTTGGGCAACATGGTCTTGTGTGAGGTGTCCCTGCCCATGGCAGGGGGGTTGGAACTAGATGACCTCAAAGTCCTTCCCAACCCTAACCATTTTATAAGTGTATAATTAATTACTTCTATGTCTTAATATCTTGACTGTAGCAGACATTTGAATTACTAAAGCAATTGAAATGTTAAGGAAATCAGGTAGCTACCTTTGGTATTCACAGTCTTTAAATACTAGGGCAGGAAGCATTTCTATGAGGAAGAACTTGTGCAATTACAAGTTGTGAAGACTCCAAGGTTCAGTACATCTCCAGTTTGCTTTTACAGTTTGCTTATCCACCAGCTGTCCACAGAGCACAATTAGTTGAATCCTGGGCTAATTTTTTGCAGTTCATTGATGCACTAGACTCCTAAAGAAATCTCCCCACTTCTGCCAAATGGACACTGCCCCTAACTCAGAAATCTTTCATAGGGCCCACCTCCCTGGACTGCTTATTTTTGCTGTGTGCTAACTAGCTGTAAAGGCAGATGTCTGGGTTCATTCCTACTGCTGCTTTGCTACACATACATACAGGGGGAGAAAGTGCTTGATCAGGATCACAGAATCATGGAGTTGTTAGGGCTGGAAAGGACCTCAACATCGTCTTGTTCCAACGCACCTGCAGGGAGGGTTGTGAGGTAGAGATGCCTCACACTAGACCATATCATCCAAGTCCCATCCAATCTAGCCTTGAACACTTCCAGGGATGTGGCAGCCACAATTTCCTTGGGCAACCTGTGCCACTGATGTTGGTGATGTGCTGAAGCAAAGACTGTTCTGGTTTCTGCCAAAGGGACAAAGATATCCTTGCTCCCCAGGACTTTCATATTCTAAAACACAGTACAACTGATTTATTAAAAAAACACATAAAACTGTTGGAAAGTTCTGTAGTTAAATTATGTCGGCAGTATTACTGACACAATTTAAATCACAGTCAACAGTTTCAACCAGAATCACGAAACAAAATCCCCCAATCAAAATCACAGTAACCATAATAAGGTTTATTAGCTTCCAGAAAAACATTTGGTTACATATATAAAATTATTACTGGTTATTAGCATAATTCTTTCAACTGAAGACATTATGAGTTTTCTCATGTTCTGTGGGACCTTTAATGAATTATTCCCAGAAACAAGCTGCATCCAAGCTTGACTTAATGTTTTGCATATTTTCTCGACGTTGCTTGGTATAAATATTTGCCTCTCCTTTTTGCAACCGCTGCCTCAAAACAGACTTTTGCTGTTTGGTCAGTTGACGTTTTATCTTCTGTTTCACCAGTTCCTACAAACAAACAAGCAAACAATTATGTATCAGAACTTCAGAACTTTCTAAAGATCTTTCAGGACTAAGATATGACAGTGAGTGCATTTTCAGTATGAACAGGTGAAAAAGGCCAAGTTAAATCTTGAGTCAAGCATCCAATTTTAAATTAAATAGTATTAATCATAGCTAGCAAAAGAAGTGAATGAACTGATTATATGTTAACATATTAACATACATTAACCTCTTATTGGGAAATGAGAGTTGTTAATGCTGATATAGAGCTTTGGTAAAACACTGAAGACCAATACATGAAGGAAAGATCTGGAAATCGTTCCCCATAAACAATTACAGAAGTATCAATCCTATTTTTTGTGGGCATGGAAATGCAAACGAGAGAGGTACATGGTAATAGTCTTCTTTAAAGATACTTAATGCTGGAGAACATTTTTACACACAGGTACTAACAGCTATGGTCATTTTAACATGGTCTGAGAGTAAACTAGATAGTAACATAACAACAACAGTACTTACTGCTGGTATGGTTGAGCAGCTCCCAGCACTTCTTACTGATGTGATACTTTTAGTCCTTGTTCTGTGCTCAGCAATGTAAGTGATACTCTCTTCATTTCTAAAACACATAAATAAATTATTTATTCCACTAGCAAGATAAATGTCCTTTGCCTTTATGAGCACAATTTAAGTCTTAACTTTTTTGAGATACAATCTGAGAATTCCCCATAGAACATGCAAGTACTACAAAACAATTACATTTTAAATATTAAGACTAGTTCTTCAAAACAGGCATTATATGAAAGGAGGAATTTGTATCAATCAATACAAATAAGTCACTTAATTCCATATTTGTCTTTTAATTGACACGGATCACATTTTCATATCTCACAATCAGGTTACCTATCATGAGACCAACAGGAAAGATACTCACTGCAATTTGCCCTAAATAAACTGAATTATTAGTCTTCAGTTTAAACAAGGGTAGACAAAGAACAGCCCTTTCTGAGCTACTTGAAAGATTTACATTTACTGGGGAGACAGGAGGAACCACATTCCTAGATAGTAAATACGAGTCTTTACCTGTAATGCCTGAATTTCTCGTTTGATGTTGACAAGTCAACCAGATCGGGGCATTTGTCTTCATCTTCCTTATCATCAGAGCACCCTCTTTCACCTGTCTTACTTTTTACTTCAGCAGCATTTTCAGTTTCACTTTTTCCCTTAAAAAAAACAACTGCAGAACTCTCTGCACTTTCATCAGACTTCCAAAGCATGGTTTGCTCTTCAACTTTTTCTAAGGCTGAACTTAACTTTGTCATATCCAGCCTTTGTGTATTTTCATCACTACTTTCAGTTGTGTCAGCCTCTTCATTGTTATAGAAGTAGTCAGAGGTTCTGCTTCCAGAGAAATCACCCACTTCAGACATGAAGTCTGCATTATTTTCTCTATCTTTGCTGAAGAAGTTGAGCTTATTCTCAGCATCTTCTACAGATTCTGATGCCTCTGTTGTATTATCATCCTCATCAGAACTTCGTGGGTAAAGCAGTTCACCATCTTCCTGTATTTCTTTTGTATAACCGCTGGCAGCAATCTCTCTGTCAAGGGAACACTCTCTCCTGTGAAAGAAGTATGTTTTCTTTTAATAACCTGACTCATCAAGCTACCAATATGCTACATTTTGGATTAAAATTACTAATCAAGATAGACTGTAATTACACATACTACTAGCAAAGAGGGTGTACTCTGTTGAAACACACAAAACACCAGATGATAGCGCTAAGCTTTACTTAGGTAATGTATTAACAGAATGTGACCTGAGAGAAACAAACAGAAAATTACTCCATCTTCAAAACCAGCATTTATTTGTTTACTTATAGGAAATTATTTCATGTTAGCAGGAATACAATCTGGCATTAGAAAACAGAAGAATAAAGGATACACAGAGACTGAGTCAAGTGTGGTATCACATTGAAAAAAGTGCTCAGAATGAAATAAAACCCTTTTAATTCCAACAGTTTCAGTCTTAAAATAAGTTGAAAATTATTTTTCAAAAGGGACAAAAGACATTAGGATGAAACTTTGAACATAATAATGTTTGACAAGAGAATCACAATTTACTAGTGTTTTAAAAATAAATTTAAAATTGAAACCCAAGTTAACCCTCCAAATACTTGAAGTGTCAAACAGCTTTGACAAATGGGAGAAACTGATTCTGCATCACTGGTAACATTTCCCAGATCCTTTACCATTTGGATCAAGCTTTTGGATTGATCTTTCTTCCTTAGCTGCAAAAGGAAAGACAAAGGAGGCAGTAGCTGATTTTAAAGCATGTCCTGGCTTTCTGAAAGCTACTTACAGTAACTCTGGTTGAAGAAAACACAATAGGAAGACAAAAATACAATTTAAAAATGCACAGTTGGGCATATTTTATTTTTTTTTCTTTAGTTTCTTCTACAGGCATCCCAAAGACACCCATTTTTCTCATAAAACCAATAAAAATGGGAAAACTCAAAATCATCTGGAAGTTTATACCTGACATCTTTAAATTCTGGGAAGACCTCACTCTCATAGTTGAAGCGTTTCTTAAAAAACTCCTTAATACAGTTCACATCTCTGTCAAAATACCTGAAAAGATAAAAATACAGAATTGTACAAGCACAAAATCAAGGTATTGAAGTCTACTTCAATGACAAACTTTTACTGTATATTTCTTACTTTTTACTGAGTTCATTTGAAAATTATTTCTGTTAGTGATCCCAAGACAAAATGATAGTGAAAAAACCTACATGCAGTTTATTTCTAAGCATTCCTTCACTGAAAAACATAATTCTGTCTGAGAAGCAGTGAATTACATATTTATCCTAAAGAGACATTTCTACTCATTCATAAACCAAAGTATGTTTGGAATGTTACTCGTGCTGCATGACAACAATGGTAGAAAAAGCATCAGAGACAGGTGTACGGGAACAAATTATGGCTGACTATTTAGTGCCATGAGCACTTGTCAGATTTACTTAGAAAACATCTTTAAATTTGAACCTACCATTCAGCATTTGTATGCAATGTTGATATCATCTGAGGGAAATCAATCATAGTGACATGGTCATCATTATCCAGTATGAGATTAAATTCATTGAAATCGCCATGAATCAAACCATGATTGGCAAGTTTTACAATCAGATCCATTAAGTCACTGTAGACAGAGGCAGGATCTTCCATGTGGTGCACCTGGCACCTAAAAAGTTAAATAAAATACTGTGAACCTTGAAAACCTCAGTTTTAAAATATTGACAAAGTATATGAAATACATCTGACAGAATTCCAGGGTAATTCACGTGAAAAGGGTCCTTGTGTCTCTAAGTCTAAGAAGCTCCTCAAAAGCTGAGTCACCTGTGAGATCAGACCAGATTGCTCAGAGCTTTCTCTATTGCGGCTTGAAAAATTCCAGGAATGGAGACTGTGCAATCTCCCCAAGCACAATGTGGCACTGCCTCACTCTGCAAGGGGAAAAAATGTCTATCCAGACTAAATCTCATTTCAGCTTATGCTCACTCTCTTCCCTCTCAGGCACTACTGTCATGATGCATTATTTAAATAATGGATCCATAAATGTTTAGGTCTCCTGTTTCAGGTACTGTCTTACGGTCTCAGGAGAAAATAGGTATTGTATTGAAATTCAAAACCTCCACGACATTTTCTTTTGCAAAAATGTATTTTTTAGACCAAGTTATCGGAAAAAATAAAAAATAGAAAAAGCTGAAAGCATTGCTGAAGATATACCTGAGAAAGTGAAGTGCCTTCAGTATAACGTCTTCAGAAACAAACCAAGTAAAACGGCAGTTATCTTATTGTGCCACAAACTGTCAGCATTTACAGTTATTGTGAAATATTTTGATCTAAATGCAGCACTACAATGTTGTAAGAATGGATCATTTGTACAGTACAGAGCATGAACAATGGAAACCCAGCAGCTCTTCAAGAGGCTTCTGTTGAACCCTTTCATGTTTGTATCAAAACTGGTGACTCTTCTCACAGGCACAGGTCTGTATTATAACCTATCCCATTTGCTCTCTGATACTTTGTGATACAGGAATCTCAGGTCCCAGTGACCAGGAGAAAGGGCTGTAGCAAGGAAGATATACCCTTGGAGTTCATTAAATACTTATGCAAATGAAACATACAAGTCCACAGACCCTGATGGGATGTACACCTGAGCTTTAAGGAAGATGGTAGGTGGCACTGCAAGGCTGTTCTTGGTAATCATGATAAATTATGGCAACTGGGAGAAGCATCTGAAGACTGAAGAAAGGCAAATGACACTGATGTTCAAGAAGGGCAAGAAAAAGGACTCAGCAAACTACAGGCTGGTCAGCCTCACCTTGACTGTGAAGGTGAAGGAACTAACAATGGAAACTACTGTTAGGCACAATAAGGACAAGAAAATCATCCAGAATAGTCAACCACATGAATTTCTGTGATGAAGTGACTGGCCTGATAGATGGCATGGACAGCAGTGAATATTATCTACCTGGACTTTAGTAAGGCCTTTAGTGCCTCACATGATCCTCATAGAAAAGCTGCTGATGTACAGTCTAGATATGCAGTGAGGTAGACTGAAAACTGTTTGAAAGCCTGGTCACAAAATCTGCTTGGAGACCCGTGACTCACAGTGAGCCCCAGCAGTTGAAAGTGGTTTTAGTCCCCACTTAAGATTTTCATTAATAAGCTGGATGATTGGGCAGAGTTTGCAGACATCACCAAACTGGGTTTGGCTGATATGCCAGAGGATTGTGCCGCCATCCAGAGGGACCTCAACAGGCTCAAGAGATGGGCCAACATGAACCTCTCATTAAGTTCAATGATCAGTGCAAAGTCCTGCACATAGGAACAACCTCATGCATCAGTACACACTTTGTATCATTCAGCTGGAAAGGAGCTGGCAGAAAAGGACCTGGGGATCCTTGGTGGACACCATGTTGAATATGAGTCAGCACTGTGCCCTTGCTGTAAAGGTGGCTGATAGTACCCTTGACTGCACTAGATAAACCATTGCCAGCAAGTTGAGGGAGGTGATGCTTCCCCTTTATTCACTGGTGAGGGCACACCTGGAGCACTGCATCCAGTGCTGGGCTCCCCAGTACAAGAGAGACATGGACATATTGGAGAGACCAACTAAAAGCCACAGGGATGATTAAGGGACTGGAGAATCTCTCCTGTGTGAAAAGGCTGACAGCTGGGACTGGAGAAGTCTCAGGGGTATCTAATCAATGTATATGAACACCTGAATGGAGGGGGTAAAGAGGACAAAGTCAAGCTTTTTTCAGTGATGCCCAGTGACAGGACAAGAGCAATGGGCACATACTGAAACACAAAAGAATCTGTACGAACATAGGAAACACTTTTTCCCCCGAGGTGGTGACTAAGCACTGGCACAGGATGCCCAAACAAGTTACGGAGTCTCCCTCCTTAATGATACTCAAAAGTCACCTGGGCATAGGCCTTGACAACCAGCTCTGCAGTGGCTCTGCTCAAGCAGTGAGGTTGGACTACATGACCTCCAGAGGTCTCTTCCAACCTCAAACACTCTCTGTTTCTGTGAGATATGAAATAAAGATGTAGGCTAGGAAAAACTGAGACCAATTTGCCAGAACTTTGAATAAGGTTGTACTTGTCAAAGACAGCATAACAACTGTTTACCAAGGTCACCAACTCTGCACTAGTTTTCCAACACAGGCAATGGACAATAGAAAAACTGGCAACCGGCTATAATCCTTCCTATTTTTTTTAAAGATTATTTTATGTTGGTATATTTGAAATAATTCTCATACAATCCTTATCTCCAATTTAGAATCACAAAACAGGAAAAGCATGGTAAACTTCCATTGCAGACGTCAACATGGAACTTGAAGTGCTCTATGTATATGAAGTCTCTTCCATGTCACTCTTCAACTGTTATACTTTGGGATTAATTTCCTTTTGATTAAACTGCCTACTTTAGGTCTTGATTACTATACAAGAGCATGGATTTGTTAAGTAATAGAATTACGCTTTAAGCCTCTGGATAAGTATCTAAGTTATTCTACATTTTATCAAATATATAGGCCTTTTGCATTCTGGTTTGCAAACTGAACAAACCACCCCTTTACGCTCAAACATCAAAGATATTTAATTTCCTAGATGCTGAACATCTCCAGCAAAGTAATCTTTTTTTGGAGAAGCAGAACCAGAGTATACATAAACAGAGCAGAAGTTCTAAACCAGTAAGTTATAACCTTACCTGAATTAATGGAGCAAGGATCACAAACTGGAGCTCAGAACTTAAGAGATCGTATTCAATATTGTACATATCCAGTAACATACAGAATACATGGTTTCTGTGTAGGAAACAGCTGGAATATGAACCTGTGTCATGCTACTCTTTTACTATATTCCTTAAAAATTAGTAAATTTCACCAGTTTCTCTGGACTAAGAACGAAACGATTTCTCTTAATAAAAAGATGAGAGAAAAAAGACTACACGTTAAGTAGAATGCTAGTAAGTGTAGGTTAGAAAACATTATTCATGTGGGTCAGAATTCACCCACATGACCATGAAAAAAACTAACTCTGTTAGGGTTTAAAAAAACAGCTAATTCAAGCTTCAGTACTTACAAAGGATAGCCATCAATAAGTTCCATAACAACTGCATGCCTGTTGTAGTCTATGGGTTTTGGAACAGGAAAATCTCTGTCATGTAAAGCCTGGAAAGAGACAATACATTGAAAAATTAAAATTAAATATTTAAGAAGACATTACATGTATTGACAAACTTCCACCTAAGATTAACATTACTGCGGAGGCAGCACACATTACTCAAACACTAACTGGATACATCGTGACACACTTAAGAAAGAAGACTCTGTAACAGCCATTTCAGCTTTTGCAGAAAAAAAAAGAAATCCTAAGTTTAGACACTAAGTGTGCTTATTAAGAGAAACAAGATAATATATCTCGATCTGTTGAATAGGACAAAAGGAGAAGAGAAAACTAGATTTTTATAAATAATCATGTTCTTCACTATTAACTTTCAATCACTGTAGAACACTTGTATTTTTTTAAAGCAGGTAAAAAAAAATGGAGTAGCAACATATGCTTGGAAATGCAATCTTTTCCTAGAGTATACAACAAAGTGTGCCTTTTCAGATCAGAACACCTGTCTAGATTGAAAGATTTTCCACAACTGCACAGGAACAACTGTAAACATGGGAAACTAGAGGAAAAAAAAAAAAGACAGCTGAACAAAAAACTCCAAATAATTCTGCCAAACAACTATAAATTTCCTTACTTTTCAAGGTGTTTTTGTAAGCTTATGCAATTAATTTTAAAGGAAAAACAGCAGAACTGGTGATACATAAATTATCTATCCCTAAACAACAATTGTTGAAACTTTCTCACGACATCTGCTTCTGTTCCACAGGACTGTAGTGGCAGGACAAGGGGTAATGGGTTCAAACTTAAACAGAAGTTTAGATATAAGAAAGAAGTTCTTTACTGTGAGGGTGGTGAACCACTGGAATGGGTTGCTCAAGGAAGCTGTGTAAGTCCTACAAGTACTGCAAATATAAACTGATCAAAAGACAGAAAAGTATCTTCCAGTCTATTACACCACTGTTGATATTGTGTGAGTGGTCACCTACCTTCATATAGGCAAACTCCTTCATTGCTGCTAGCCGGGATAAATACAGCCACGACATTTTATGTCTGTGCTTGTGGTAGTCACGTTTATTTTTCAGACTGCGAAAGGAAGTTCTTCCAAGCCTATGTAATTTCAATGCAAACTGTTGTTCCTCTTCATTTGCAACAATATAAATATCTGCAAGGCACATAATGACATAGGTCCAAGAAATAAATGATATCCAATCATTTCTATCTGATTAAAAAAGTGCAGTGATAGCTTGCTATATCATTTCTCAAAATTACCATTTCTGGCATGGCCAATTCTACTACAGTTAGTAAAGACAGCTACACAGTACCCTATTAGAAGAACTACTGATGTGATCATCTGAAACATCTGATATAGCAGTAGATTTTACTGTTCCTATACTTGTTAATATCCCCAGGCTATCTGCACAGCAAATAATAAATATAAGCATTCATGAGAGAAATCTAGGGCAGATACTGATGTTCTTAATCACACTGTGGAAGAGCTGCCTTCTTTCTACTGAGTTGACAAACAACCCAAAGGACCAGCCTCTGAATTTAAACATGGTTAACAAATACCTTGTTTTATTTCTACCATTTGTCCCAGATAATCAACTTCTCATTCTTCAATTATGCAAGTTATGTGCTCTATCAAATAAACATCAACATGAACATAAGATGAATTAAGTACTGCACTAGTTTTAAGATAGTAAAGTAAAACAGACTCAAGTGGGATGAAAAAGATAATTTTTTGCTAAAACGGTCCAAAATTCTTCACAAACCGTGAGACTATCATGGTTTAAACTCAGCCAGAAACTAAGCACCAGGCAGCACCTTGCTCACTCCTCGCTTTCCCCTCCTCAGGCAGGATGGGGAAGAGAATCAAAAGAATTTAAAACCAATGGTTGAGATAAAAACAGCTTAATAATTGAAAAGAGTAAAATACAATACTACTAGCAGTAATAATGGAAATAACAAGAAGAGATATATCAAACTAAAAGGGGAAAAAAACAAAATAAAACCAAACCCCAGTGACCACAAGTGATGCCCAGTACAACTGCTTACCATCCACTGACCCAAACAGTGATAGCTCGCCCTTCCAGGTACCCCCCCCAATTTCTATATCAAGCATGACATGCTCTGGTATGGAACACCCCTTTGGCTAGTTTGGGTCAGGTGTCCTCCTTCTGCTCCCTCACAGCTTCTTGTGCCCCTTCTCACTGGCAGAGCATGACAGGCTGAAAAGTCCTCGACCAGGGTAAAGGCTACTGAGCAACTAAGTCATTGATGTGTTATCAGCATTGTTCTCAGATTAAAGCAAAACCACATCACTGTACCAGCTACTGGGAAGATAAATAACTCTATCCCAGCCAATCCAGGACAGAGACAAACAGCATCTGCATACAAAGTACCTTTTACGGGATGAACTAAGAATCAGACAAAATGGCTGAAGTAAAACAACACTCTTGTGAAGAAATACTCAAATGCAGACAGAAGCTTCACACAGCACTTCAACTAGTGAACCACAAACCTTGGTGTTTGACAGATCAACTGATGTGACTCTCCAGAGTAAAACTTACTTAGTTTCTAGCAAAATATATGCAACATTACAAGTGTGCTTATTTAGACATTTATTTTTATTTAATTACCTGATTCTTTGCCAACACCCATCTGGTTTCCAACAGAATTTATGACTTGTCGAGAAGACAGAGTTTTCAAAGCAAGGTAATCATATCCTGCATTAGTCAGCCGATAACCCTGGACAGCTTGGTAAGAATAAAATACAACACGTTTAATTTCACATTATGTATCCATTACAATTAGTTTCAATTTAGTCTTCTTTTAGCTTACAGTGCACTACACCCAAGTAATATTTCATCCATAGGCTAACATCAGTCCACTGTGACAGATGGTAAAAACATTTAAGTTCCAGCAGGTTTATGAAAATTGACAAATGGTCAAAAGGCAAACATGCCATCAGTCCCTCACTAATAGAAGCAATGGTAGTATTTTAAATAGCCTGAGAAAACCCAAGAGGCATTTTGTAAGATATGCATGTAAGAGAAACAGCAGGGATCTGGGACTTTGGTTGATTACTGTACACATCTGAACATTGTCTGAACTGAGGATTCTTCTATTTTTCATGACTTTGCAAAAAATAAAGTTAATGGTTCATCTTTTTCTGTCTGTCATCCTTACAGGCATAAGCAGCTCAGCTGACAGCTACAACATCTGGTGCTGCACAAATCCATTTTTCCAGGTAGGTCCAGAAAGTAAAGCTACCAAGTGCTCTGGATGTTCACACGCACCAAGCTGTGGTACTTCTACAATTATTACTGTGAGACACTGGTGACGGAACAAGAGAGGGAACCCAATACAAAATTCAAACTCACTTTTAGTTCGTTCATAAGCTAGAAGTTTGTGTTTCACCAACTCTCTCAAAATTTTATTGCAGCCACCATGTTTAAGGCTGGCAATGGAAGAAATTAAGCTAGCAGGAACTATTTCATGGTTTTTCATGCCCATTTCCACCTAAAAGAATAAATAAAAATAGATTTGTTAGATCCTGTGTTCAACAATGGAGTAATAACAGATCCCACTTGTGACTAAAATAGTTTTTCATGGATAAACTGTTACTTAATCACTTGGCCAAACCTTCAATATGCACTACTGCCCCTTGATATCCTTCAAATAATTCAGCCTTGAAATTTCTAAAGTACTGGACAGAAAATGAATAGCCTATTAGATTTCAGTCTTCGGAGTTCTACATTTCTGAAATGAGACTCTCTTCCCGTACTTACAATCATGGCTCAGTTTCCCCTTCCACTAATTCTTCTGCTGTCAGTACAGTCTGGCAGGCCAATTGGCACAGCCCACACTTACCATGCAAATAGACAAGGCAGCACGCTGCACACTGGTAAACTTTTGCTTGCTCCTCACTAGACAAGGTGCCAAAAGCAACCAGCACGCATGGAGAAAATGGTGACAATACCCTGTACCACCTCGGCAGCCCCAGTATTAATAATCCCTTCACTGTGGCCAGAGGAAGGAAAGACCAGCACGACCTCACCGGGCCTTCCTCACAGAGAAACGCCAAACCGGTCCCTCGCAAAGCGGAGAAAACCATTCCCCTGCAGCCTTTCTTCCGCTGCCGTCTGCGCCTTCCATCAGCGCACGAAGCCCGCCCAACCCTGCCTAACTAACTAGCCATGCGGAACTCCGAGAGCAGGACTGGGCCAGGCCTCATCTCCTCCCTGCCTCCTCGGCCAGGCCTCCCCACAGACTCACCGCTGTCAGCACTCTGAAGTGCTCCCTAGAAAGGTACCGGAGCATCACCACGTTCAGCTTCCCCATGACAGCCGCAGCCGGTACACGTTAGCAGCAACAGCAGAACACTCACACCGAGAAATACAACCCAGCCCCCGCCGCCGTGAAGAAACCACCTCATCACTCAAGCGCATGCGCAGAGTGGTCGACCCCGCGCGGCGCGGAAGGCACCGCCCAGCGGTGCCTGGTCGCTGCTCTCAAGGAGCCGGCAATAGAGCAGGAGGTAATGGTGTGAAGCCGCGCCAGGGGAGGGTTAGACTGGGTGTTAGAAAAAATTTCTTCACCAAAACGATGTTCAGGCATTGAAACAGGCTGCCCAGGGAACTGGTGATGGGACCGTTCCCTGAAGTGTTCAAAATCCATGTATAAGAGGCCCTTAAGTAATGAATATGGTTTAGTGGCTTTGGCAGTGTGGGGGAAATAAGTTGGACCTTATTGTTGAGAGGGTCTTTTCCAACCTGTATGACTCTATGATTTGTTGGCTAGATAATGTATGTTAGTAATGCGCCTGAATTTAATGTGTCAGAGTTTTTGTTGTTTGGGGCTGTTGGTGGTTTTTTGGTGGGTTTTTTGTTTGGTTTTAGGTTGGGGGTTTTTTTGGGGGGGTTGGTTTGTTTTTGGAAGAGGGACTGTGTGTGTTCTTGTTTGGGCTGAGTTTTTTAATTAATACTTTTTTAATTTCATCCATGTTCTCCCAATGGTATATGCTGATTTGCTGTCTGGAATCTCTTCTGCAAGGTTTGCTGGGACGCCATAAAAGATGTGATGGTTCTATAGCATCTCTATGCCAGAAACACCAGGAGCATGTGACTGTAAGATGAGTTTCCAAATGAGGTATTGCAAGGCAAAAGAAGACCTTAACTGGCAGTTAAGAGACTGAGTATACCTCTGTAATACTAATACAACTTTCCAGAACTTCATTTTCATTCCCCTTAACAAGGAATAGTAACTTTAAAGATTTCCGTCCAGTCTGTCTCTAGTGTGAGCTACTACTACTGTCCTTCACGTACTTTGCGTATTCTTAAAAGAGAGTCACTTCTTTACAGCACAAATACATTCTGAACTTACAAGGAGGTCTCTAGAAAGTTTAACATGTTAACTGAGATATTAAATTCCCAGCACAAACAGTTAAAATAATTGACTCTTTCTTAAAAATTGCTTGTGAGCTTAAAATTATAACCATGAAAAAAAATGTTTTCTAGAAGTCTGCACTCATGCAACAAAATTAATGACGGATGTAAAAATACGGTTATTTTTGATGGTCAGTGTACTTCTAAGGTCATACTGCCTTTATCATGGAGGGTATGAATTGCAAAATCGCATTTTTGATATTTTTAGACTTTGACTAGTATATGCTTATGTATGTAAATAGAAAAAACCCTGGTATTTGTAAAAACTCTCCTAATGATTAGCAAAGTTATGCCAGTTGTACAAATGCTGCACATTCCTTTCTGAAGGTAGTTATATAAATCCCCCAAAAGCTCTAGTTGGATATAAGGTTTGAACAGTGCAGTTCATGCAGTAGACTGATAGCAGGTTTTAAAAACTACTGTTCTTAAGACAGAGATGAACACTTATGAGTTTATTGTGTCAGGAATCACTTTTAAAATGAAAACTAGCTGTGATTCTTTAGGGGATAGTTTGTGGTAGTGCTACAGTTTCCAGTTTAGGTAACTGGATTTAGTAATATGAATTACTAAAAAGGGAAAAAGTGATTATGTATAAGGAGCTCATAGCGATTGTTGTATTTTACCACATGTTTATACCTGGAATTCCGGGTCAGCATTTGGTGTTTGTTGAGAAGATGTTTGGTCGTTTTATGAGTGTTAGTTGGTGTTCAGACAGCTCACTTGGCATCAAAGTTGTAGCTCATCCAATATGTGTGACATCTACCTGTGATCCATTCCCTTGTTATAGCTGAAAATAGCCTCCTGGAAGGCAGTTAAAACAGGGTAGGTTTCAGAGCAGATAACATGGGAACTTTTCCATTCCAATTGAATGACATAGAATGTTTAACACTCTTACATCTTTCTCAAAATAGCTGTTTGGTCACCTATTCAGAACCTATTGTTAAAAACACAAACCACACCATTATTGCTTGGTTATGGCAAGCAGTGTGTGATGCTTAGTGGTCATGAAGTATATTAGTGAGGGTTTCTTTCCATGAATGTAAACTTCCCTGCTTTGCCTTATTATGCTGATACTGATCCAAGTAGCAGGGGTAAGCTTATGAATGTCACAATTATAAACATTAAGCTACTGTTTAGGCATGGTAGTAACCTTAAAGCATGTTCATACAAGTTCTACTTTCCTGTTATATAATTTTATCTATTTTAAAGAATCTTGAAAGCAGAATTTTGCATTTAATTGTCTAGTTTTAGTAGTGAATACTGAAAATTCTTGTTTAGAATATGAGATACACTGGTAGAGAACTTTGAAGAATTACACTCAGGTAGATGTGAACTGATAAATGTGATTTTTATTGTAAAGGTCACTTTGAAGTTTGCTATTAAGAATGGCATACGTAACTAGTGCAGATTAGTCTTTAAAAATATATTTGTTGATTTGGTCTTTATTTGAGCAAACTGATAATAAATAACACTCTAAAATACTTCTATTTGTTTTCATGCACATAGGGCTTACATTAATCATATCAGAAGAAGCATGGGAAATAAATGTCACAATTTGTTTACTTTGCATAGAGTAGCTAAACAATTAAATCAGAAGTGTATAGACACTTGCCCGTAGGAATAACTGCAAAAGTAATGAGCTTGTATTTGGAGCTGATCACAAGATCATTTAAAAATGTATTGGCTGAATTTTCAAGGTTGAAAGCACTACATTGCTGAGATACTTTAAGGAAAAAAAGGCAAAAAACCAACAAAACAAACCCGAACACACAAAACTCCCTTTTAAAAATACACACAGTATTTAATAGTGGAACATCATGAGTGGAATGCTGAAAATGTTCCACAACTTTATTGTCATAATACTTGACAATTCTTTGGCACTCTTATTTTAAAATTAAGTGGGGAACAAGAGAGACTTGCCCAATAACCTTCAAATTAGCGCAGTTTTGATGGAAACATTCCTAAAAGTGGTTGCATTTTCTATTAATATCACTTGTTCTGGCAGGCAGAGAAGTCATATGAATGAGCAGATTCCGGAATCAGGTTTGCACTGTGAATTAGTAACTGAGTGTCTTTCTAAATTCAGAGAAGTAGTATTCTTTTCTGCTTAGCTGAAGAAGAGAAGATATTGCAAACTGTGTCTAGGTAATTTCTGCCTTCCCCGCTCTCCTTCCACCTTTTTACTTGAAAGAGAAAGAAAAAATTTTATCCAAACAGTTGTTCCCAAGTTAGTTATTATTCACCTATTGAGTATATAAGCTTAACTAGAAAATACAAATGTACCTTAAATATACCTCGGTACCCTCTTGGTGGGGACCTTTCCAAGGAATGGTAGGATAGTTAACTCTCTGCAGCATTGCATCTACAAGCAAACATGCTGTTGGTCCTGGTAATATGCATATAAACTTGATTTAACAAAAGTGGTTGTTGGATATAGTAACTGCATGACCTCAATCAATCTGTGCATTTCTTTAAAATAACTTTAGCATTTAATAGGAATCGTTGGGTCATGCCTTTTTTTTTGTTTGTTTTTTTTTGTTCCCCTGTACAATGTCTTAAATAAATGTGTCAGAAGTCTTAGTGGCAAAAAAAGTATTCTTATGGGAGGTGGTTCTAGAACTAATCTGCAATACCTGCCATCAAACTGAGATGTATTTAGTGCTACTCAGTTGTTTAGGTTTCTTTTAAGCTTCAGTGTAGTTCTGAAGTCAAATATAAAACTGAGTTTGGGTTTGCTCTGCTTTCTTTACATGGGAGAGTTGTGTTTTGTTGTTTGTCTGAATTTTTTTTAGTGTGCATAATTTGCCTTGCTGATACCGCAGTTTTTTTCACCCGTCTTTCCCTTTTTCCTTGATGCACATTCACGTATGCACTTTTACCTGTATCCATGTAGGATGTCATGATAGTTTTTAAAAATGAGAATGTGATATGGGGATTTGAAGAATGCTTCATCCTCATGCAATCCCTCTTGCAGTATGTTACAAAAGTATCTATAAACCTGTGACTTTAGTACCACAGGAGCTTGAGGTCCTTACATCAAAAGGGTAAGGGGAAAAATGTACTTCGTATTTGCTGAAAAGCACTGTTAGACACCAATGCAGAGAATTGTAGTATATCAGCCAGAGCAGTGGTTGCAGTTGATGGATGTAATAATCCATATTGTCTAAAGTGATTTCATGTAACCTGGGCTATACTTAGAGTCCTTTTTTTAATATTAGTATTTAGGAAATTGTTTGATTTCCCTTCCATATCTGAGTGCTCTAGCTGAATAGGTGATTTTTTTTTTTAATCCTAATTTACTGTCTGGGTTTATTCTGTAAGAGCATTACTGCAACAAAGCGTTGCAGTGTTTTTCCCCTTTTGATCATAGAATCATAGAATAATTAAGGTTGGAAAGGACCTTAAGATCATCTAGTTCCAACTCCCCTGCCGTGGGCAGGGACACCTCCCACTAAACCATGCCACCCAAGACTTTGTCCAACTGGGCCTTGAACACCACCTGCAATGGAGCATTCACAAGTTCCCTGGGCAAACTGTTCTAGTGCTTCACCACCCTTACATTAAAGAATTTCTTCCTCATATCCAATCTAAACTTCGCCTGTTTAAGTTTGAACCCATTACCCCTTGTCCTATCACTACAGTCCCTAATGAAGAGTCCCTCCCCAG
>JANRGW010054456.1:0-29020 GCA_024733675.1 Psilopsiagon aymara | reverse complement strand
GGGGAAGCCGGGAGGAAGCAGAGACAGGGCACCTGACCCAAACTGACCAAAGAGGTATTCCATACCACAGCATGTCACGCCCAGGATATAAAAAACTAGGGGCAGTTACCCGGAAGGGTGGGTTCACCGCTTGGCTGGGCTGGGTATCAGTGGTGAGCGGTTGTATTCTCTTGCCTAGTATTTCCCTTGTCATTATTATTACTGGTGGTAGCAGTAGTGGTTTGTGTTATACCTTAGTTACTGGTGGGAGTTGCATTCTTTCGATTCTTCTTCACATTCCTCAGGGAGGAGGGGGGAAGAAAGAGCAGGAAGCGAGTGAGCGAACTGCTTGAGCTGGGCTTAAACCACGGCAGTCAGCACAGAGCACCCTGCACCACAGGAACAGGCACACGTCCCACCAGCTGCAATGCCAAACTGCTCGTCTTTATTCAAGCCAGGAAAAGCAGCTTCTGCTACAGCGGCACCGGCTCTGTGTCGGATGTCCGCAGCACACAGCACTCAGCAGGAACAGCACTTCCACTGCTGCTGTCACAGCCCCTGGGGATGGCAGAGGCTGAGAGGACATCAGGAGCCAGGAGCCAGAAGTGAGGGGGACATCCTGCTCATGGAGTTTAGCGGCTCAGCCCCAGATCCTGAATGGAGAAAGCACACAAGCACTCACCCATTGTAACTTCTATCTTCCTCTCTCTCCCACCTCCACTTTTACGACTAGCAAGTGCAGGGAGGTAAGAACTTCACAGGTGCATTTCATTTCATTTGGCTTGGACCTGTGCTCTCCTCACTGGAGGCAGTCTTGGCATCAAGGGTCTTTAGAGCCATGAGGAGGACCCTGTTTCTCACACTACCCAAAGGACAGCCTTCTTGTTTGGATAACACAACTGAGCTTTCTGTATTGACAGTGGGCAAGAATTGTGGGGCCGAAGAAGAGGAGGAACCAGCTGACCTTGGGAACCTTCAGTCCCCCAGCAGGCATATCCAAATCCACAAGGAATTTTTCCTTGTTTCCCTGGTTTTTGACTCCTAGCATGAATGTATGAACATGTGAACCAGGAGCTGGCTTGGAAGACAATAATAATAAAACAAATAGAGCAAACTGTTTCCAGGACTTACCATTTGCAGCAGTGACTGAATGCTGAACAAGTTCCCGCATATTTATAGGGGAAACGGCAGCCCCCCAAAACGCAGAATCCCTTCTTTCGTATGCATTGCTCTTCTTTTCCCAGTGCTATGGAAAATCATGCACAGAGAAACAGTCAGAACAATAATCTGGGAGAGCAGTGTGTGGTGGCTGAAGGGCTGACACTCCCCATGCATTTCAGGGCAATATACAGTCTCTGATTCTTCTTCACCATAGCCACAACTTCAATACCCTTGTGTCTCACCCACAAGGGCTCTTTCATGCCAGTGTGTCTGCATGTGAGAGCAGGCACTGAGCAGCACCAGCGTGAGGCTGAGGAAGAGCCATGCTGGCTCCCTCACTGCATGTGAGCCCTCTTCATGTCCACCACTACCTGGACCAGGAGAGACGGCAAGCCGGGTTTTCCTCGCATCCCACATCCCTGTCCTGGCTCTGCCTTGCCTTTGAGTGACCTGTGATGGAAAACCCTTGCCTAGCCCTTGCTGGGGTCATGGATGGTGGAAATAGTGCTTTGGGACACTCAGGATCAGAAGCAGACAAGCCCTTTCTCTGCGCTGGAGTCTTCCACACCCAGTGCAAATGCTGATCACTGTAAATGCACCCAGATCCATGGCTTTGCATGGCTTCCCACGTAGGAGACATAAAACACAACTACAGAACCATTCCTCCCCTTGTCTCTGATAGAGGTGGTCACTTCCCAGGACATGGAAGACCCCACTGATGGGAGCTCACAGCCCACTCCATCTCCCCTCATCCCCTCTCACCTGCAGCACCCTGGACCAACAGGAGCAAGAGGGGAAAGAGCAGGTACAGGATCTTCATGGCTGATGCCTGTCCCGAGTCTTCACAAGGCTGCTGAGGGGAGACACCAAAGCTCCTGGGGATGACAGCGCACAGCAAGATCCCACATTGCAGAGGGGCTGTCCCAGGTACACAGGATGATGTTTACTGTGGCCTGTTCTGGAGGATGCCTTTCAGATCTGAGACTTCTGGCCCTCCTGAGAGCAGCTGGGGAAGTATTGGACTGTTGGGCAGCCCAGCTGCTGCTGTTCCGTCACCTTATTTCTCACTTTTCTCTTTGTATTTTCTTCAGGGACACATGGGAGGAGTAATGCCTGACCATTGCACTTGTAAGGAAAGCAATATTTAAATACATAGAAAATGCAGAATATTTCCCCTTGGAAGCTGTGCTCCTTCAGGTCATATGCATTCAACACATATCTCTTGAGGATAACTAAATATGTTTGTGGAGAGACAGAGCCATGGGTGAGCCAGGACAGACTTACAAGTGCAGTTACCAGACCAGATATATTGCTAGCGCATTTACCCTCTTACTTCTGCTTCTCCTTACCAAAAGCCCAAGGAAGAGATGGTTTGACTATCAGGAGATGCTCCTGACAACACTCAGTGTCGATGCCAACAGTCAGACTGGGGTCAAAAACTGACCCACATTCAGGAGTTGAGGTAAATGCTTGTAGAGATGCCCAGCACTTGGCAAGGGAGGCTCCTGGTGAACAGAATGAGCAATAAAAATCTACATTCCATGTTCATGTAAGCCTGAAAGAATGGAAAATCTCGGTATTGCTCTATGAATAGCACCTCCTACTTTGCCCAGGACAGTCCCTGTGTGCCCCAGTTCTCAAGGGCCTTCAAGCCTTAAGACACATTTCCAGTCCCAGTTGAAGTCAGGGAACCCAGTTTTGCTTTTAGACAGCTGTGAGCTCTAATACTCACTTACTCATATAGACAATTAATGCTCCTTCTTGGAAAGCTCAGATAGCCTCATGACATACATGGATACTTCCAACAGTGGCATTTAGAAAGCTTCAGAAGCTGACAGAGAGATGCAATAGAAAAAAAGAGGTGCCCAGAAAGAGACCCTGCACTTACCTTCCTGAAGAAGGCCTTGGTGTACAAGCACTAATAAACCCAACAGGAATGACTTGTGTCCAGATGCCCTTGGGATCAGGGAATGCCACTTTGGCCAAACACCCTGGGCTTATACCACTACTGGTAGGTGGGACATTCACATATTCCTGCTGAACACATCTCCCCTTGGCCAATCCCTAAGTGACCCGTCTTCTTAGGGGAGATGGGGTTGCACCTCATCCCTCCCTGCTGCAGTGGGAGAGGCTGAGGTGCCTCCTGGGGCTGTTGCAATCTTCACCGTTATCCTCATGCAACATATCTTGTGACACCCCATGGCACAGCAGGCACACAGGGTGGGCATGGACTGCCTGGGTGGACAAAGCAAACTGGTTGGTGTACACACCAATAAGCAGCCAATCTGTAAAAGGATAAATTATATTTCCCTCTTTCGCCTCAGTCCACTTAATATACAGATGGTGTGTGACATGCAGGATCATGCTAAATGTTTTCATTTTCTCCTCTGTTAACATTACACAAACAGCTTCATCTTTGTCAAGATGTTTTGCGTTCAATGATTTGCATTTGATGTGCCAGGAAACGGCAAGTAAAAGTCTACCTTTCTCATGGCTACTCAGCTAAACAAAGACTGGATAGAGGAAGGTGATCAGGTGAGAACACAGCTCACCTAATTCTGTCTTAATTCACTGCTTCTAAAATTGTCATGCCTGGTACAAAACCCACAAATGTGGTTCGAAAGAAAGAAGTCTCTGTGTAAAGGTTTGCACTGTTGAAGGTGAATAGGACGTAATATCAGGCCTTGGAAATGTGGGCTTGTTCAAGAGTTTTGGGATTTATAGGAATTATGTGAAAGGTAAAGATCAATATGGGCCACGGAGGAACAGGTCATGAGAAACAGAGAAGCAAGTATTAAAGAGGCCAAGCTCATAAGCAGGCTGCTGTTCACTGTGCTTCTCTGGCTATGATGTCCTGCCTTTGATCACCATAATCTATCCTATATTCCCAGTAAAGTTTATTTCTAACCATTCTTTAATACAAGCAATCTCTCTATGGTGTGTCTGCACGGTTGTGCAGTCCCCTAGAAGACTTCAAACTGTACTGGGTATGGGAGAGAGTACCAAGAATGCTGATCTGCTGCTCAGAGGGACCAAAGCTCTGGGAGCTGGATCCTAGAGAGAACGAAGGGTCTTGAGGTAGGACGCATCATGAGACAAATGATGTATCCTAAGATGGTCTGGTGTCATCTGTGAGAGAGATATGTGATGGAGCTCTCCCCCAAGCAGCACTCCATAGCAGTAGGTTTGGGTGTCCGTGGTGGTGTCTGTGGGCTTAAGGGTCCTGGGAGCATCCTCACTCCTGGAGACTTGGTACTAAGGACCAGACCAGGGCCAATGCAGCAAACAGCTGCTGGTTGTGGTATGGAGAGGGCTTCTAGCCCACACTGCAGGGAGACCATGGCTGCTCAGATGAGCTCCTTTGAACTGAGGACCTTCTTCTGGACCCCACCAGGGCTGCAGCATGGCCCTGCTGATCCAGCCCTGGACTTTAACCCTCAACTGACATGCTGGCTTGGCCTTGGCCCATCCCCACAGAAGCACTCAGTGCCTCAGACTGCAGTCAGTCTCTGCTCTCATCCCCTCAGCCTCCCTTGCTCCCTGTTTGGGAGCAGTGGAACGATCCCTGCCCTGACATCCCCATGGTGACTGCCCCATGGCAGTGCAGGGGTCACCACCATGGTCCCCCTGAGCTGAGCATCATCGATCTGTCCCAAGGCTTACCCACAGTGTTGACCCACCTGGGCTCCTGAACCCCCCAGCCACAAGACTTGAACCCACACCCCCAGCACTGACCCTGATCACAATGCCAAGCCCCCAGGTGACCCCCATCAGTCTCTGTATCCTCAGGGGCAGAATGACTTCTCCCACATCTCCTGCTACCCTTGGACTCCACAAGACCCCCCAGTGCCATGGGATGAACCCAAGGCCACCAGAGCAACATGTCCTGTGAAACAGCCCCACATGGACTTCTGCCCCAGCCTGGGACCAAGTGGATAACAAGCAGGCACCATAACCACTGAAGATAGGGGGGTCACATCAACCCTACATCCCTGACCTGGGATGTGAGGCATAGGGATGCCCTTGCTGAGAGAGAAGGCTGGTGTTGGTGTCCCAGCGGTTCCCATGCTGCTGAGACTTGGGTCAGCTTGAAGAAAGGGCAGATGAGGGTGGGTTGTGTGTGTGCATGTGGGTCCCTGCCTATCAGGAATTCACTCTGCTTTCTCTGCCCTTCCCTGCACACAGAGAAAAGAGATGCATGCCCATATGTTGCTCCATGAGGACAGAAACACACACACACATCTCACAGCGGGAATGCAAGCCACCACCTTATATTGGGGACATTGGATAAGGGAATTCCCACAGGACCATGGTCCACCTATCCAGGGTTGCTGCTGCTTCTCCCAGTGGTGCTCAGTGCCTCCACACAGGATCTCCCCAAACACGCTGTGAGGACACAGGCTGGTCTCAGACTGTTGCTTTGGATATCAGCATCAGGAACTCGGGAGCCCATCAAGGATACCATCGGCTGCAGGAAGAAAGATCTGGCAGTGCTTGCCCCACCAGTGAGGGCTCCAGGATGCACCCCATGCCTTGGGCTGCATATTCTGCCCCTCTTTCTCCAGCAGCCTCACCTCTAACCCCAACAGGCAGCCCTGAACCTACCTCCGACAGCAGAACTCGTGCTCAGAGCAGAGGCCAACACGACCGATCCCTGGAGGGCACGACCCATGAGAGCAGAAGCCCCCACGGCGCTCACAGTCCTGGGGTGATCCCCGAGACAGGGTCTTCCCTGCAGAGGGCAGAAAAAGACCTTCAGCCAGGCCTGGCTGAGATGTTGAGTACAACCCCTGGTCCGTACGCGGTCAAGCTGTCCCCTGCCACAAGTGCATCTGCAGCAGAAATCAGGGCGACATGTATGGCACTTGGATGGTCAATACTCTCTGCTATTCTTCAGCAGCCTCCAGGAGAGGCTCTCCAACATGTTTGCTGCATCCCTCCAGGGGCAAAGGAGGACTCTGAGGGTGGAAGCAGGATCTGCCTTCCTCCCTCCTCCTCTTCATCAAGGCTGCTTTGCTTCTGACTCAGAAAGGCAAGGGCCAGGAGGCATGAGGAAGGCAGCAAATCCTTGTCTGTGGAGCACAAGAGCTTTGTTACAAGGTCCCAGCTCCCATCCCAGCTACAGAACGTGTAGTAGGAGACATTCCTTAAAGGAATGGGATGTAAGAGACCCCAGGGATGATGCTGCAGCAACAAGGAGACATCACACATGACTCAGCTGGAAAATCTTCCCTACAAAATACTGTCAAAGGACAAATCCTCTATGTCCCCCAACACATTTCTTACCTGCTGCTCCCTGGAGCATCAGGAGGAGAAGAGCACAGAGGAGAGGCAGGATCCGCATGGCTGGGAGCTGCTGGCAAGTTCACAGGTCTGCGGAGAAGAGAAAGGAGGCAGAGATGATCAGCAGGGTACTTGTCTGTGTGTCGTGTAGCACAGGGACAAAACCGAGGAGAGGGGACAGCCCGTCCAGGAGCAGATGTGACCAGGAGGATGTGCTTGGCAGCCCAGGAATAGGTGCTTCCCACAGCCTCTTGGATCGCAGCAGCAGAATGGTGGCAGCCCTTCCTTGGGATGTCCCTTGGGATGGCTCACACTTCAAAATGTCCAGCCCAAAAGCTCCTTTTCCTGTTTCTCCCCCTGACACAGAAAAAGAAGCATCAGCTTCCTCTTCTGACACCTCTGAGAAGGATTCCCAGGCCTCCAGCCCAGGCTCTTGTGTCATCCCACCTTGCATAAGGACCATCCAGTGCTGTGGTTTGCTGGACACATCTTAGGACACATTGCATCCCTGTTCATTAGACCTTGGCAGGCAATCTGCTTTCACAACACAAAGGAGCTCTGTACTCCTCCCTCCGAGTGAAGCATGCTCTCAATGCTTCACTTGAAAATAGCTGGGAGGATGCCACATGGGATGACATCTCCGTCCAACTGGCAACCCCATGAATGACGGCCTTTAATTGTGACTTTGTTGTGTTTAGAGTTCGCTGTTTGTAACCCTTTATTGGTTCTCCACATGTTGATGGTGCCAACTTCATATGCTTTTTCAGCCTTGCTGCAGACTTATCAAGCTTACACGTATATGTATATATGCTAAAAGCACACCATGCATAATGTATATTTGCTGAATTATACATGAATATACCTTTTATCCTCACACCTCAGCACAGAATCATGGAATGGCTAGGATTGGAAAGGTCCTTAAGATCATCAGGTTCCACCCCCCCTGCCATATTTCATATGCTCTTTCTTATTTCAATGCTCTTTCCTGCTTTTATTTCTCTCCCCATTGCGGGAAATTGTACAAAGTATGTGCAGGTCTGTCTCCATGAGGATCACTTGGCAGCCAGTGCTACTCTGCCATGGTGATTAGGGCACTCGGGACAGCTTCTTAACTCCACCACCCCAAAACTGAGTTATTTTATGTGTTAAAGAGCAACAGCACAGAGATGTAGTTAATTTCCACCTTAACAAAGCTTCTTAAGGAGCCTGACCATCAGATGCGCTGCTCCTAACCCATCACCTCCTATGGCTCTTCATGCTGTGACAGCTCAGCAGATATGAAAAGAAATGGGTCAAAGCTTTTTCCCTTTTTCTGTCTGTCCACACCAAGCAGCCATGACTGAGCATAAATACCATGGAAACAAGAGACCCAGGCAGCTCTGTGAGCACTGCTCTGCCCCCAGTGAGATGCTGGGAGCATGTCTCCTCCAGTGCGGCTTCATCTGCAAAGAGGGATGCCTCTTTGTGCAAAGTGCTGGGGCACTGAGCACTGGGGAAAGTAGATCTATTCTTCATGCCTCTGTGCCATGAATCAGTGTCCTCTATCACAGTGTCCTCTGTGCAGTGAGACAGGGACTATGCTAAAAGAGTGACATTGGGGAATACCATTGGGGAGTGTAGCAGAGCCCTAGGGGCACACGCTTTGATTCTGCATGACCAGCCATTTTCACACAAGGCTTGATGTGCATCTGAAATGATATTTAGCTGCTGCATACCCTTGCATCTGGCCACGGCATGGACAGTCCCACTGCACCACTTCTGATGCTATCTGTCTGATTTCCCAATCCTGCCTCTCTACCTCCTTGTGAGAGCTGTGAGATGAATTCAAACATGCACAGAGGGCTGGGGAGATGGAACTGGGGTAAGAAGCAGGAGATGTGCAGCATGGATCCTAGCAATGAGGTGTCAGACTGTGACTGTAAGCTGGCTCTTGAAGCCATTCCCCTGTGATAAATGCAAGGGCAGCTATGTGATGGTAAGTGAACAGCGTGATGATACAGTATTCTGCATGATGCTGGCTACAGACACTGGTCGTCTCCAGAGCTGAATCTAAAATAACAAGGGCTGAACCTTCTCTGCAAAGTCTTCAGACCTTGAGCAAAACATCTTGTGCCATTCCAGTTTGTGAAAGAAACCCTCACTACCATGGGTTGTGCAAAACTTCTTAGGACATCAACTGTAAAATGCTGGTTTGGTTCCACTTGGCAACTTCCTCACGTCTCCATCCAGGGGAATCCCTGCAAGGTGTCTGTTGGCCCAGTTTCCTGCCCTTCTCAAGGCTGTGGTTTCAATGGTGGCAGGCTCATTTGCACAAGCACCTGCTTTGAAGGGAGGCCAGATGCTCTGCAACTAATGGTAGACTGGAGGCCTCAAGTCAGTTGTTTGCATGCAGCACCTGGGTTGGTTATTTCTCTTAGAAGCCAGCCATTGCTGCTCCTGGCTTTGCTGAGCATCTGTGAGTACTGCCCTTTACATATGCCATGTGAAAGCTGAGGTCAGCTCCCACTGTTGTTCAGAGATACAGGTATTCCCTTTACCCACAACAATGTGCCATAAGAGCAGCTATCTCAGCCTGGCCATGTTTGCTATTAAGTTCCCTCTGATTGTGGGAAAGGGTGGTTTCTTCCATACTGATGTGACAGAAAGGTTATTCTGACACAGTGCTCTTTGGCCTGGCCTCCATCCTTGGCAATAGCTGGGCAGGACTCCAGGGATGGATTCCCTGACAGTGCCCAAGGCCAGACTGGACTGGGCATGGAGCAACTTTGTCGAGTCGGAGTTGTCCCTGCCCGTGGCAGGGGGTTGGAACTGTATGAGCCTTAAAGTCCCTTCAGACCCAAACCATTCTGTGATTCTATGACTCGGGAGACAATGTGAGCACATGGAACAGGCTGAGGTTGCCCTGCTTTGGAGGCTGGGTTTGACTATACATGCATGGGCTCTGTCCTTATAGCTAGTCACAGGGCGTAAAACTGTTTACTGGTCACAGTCATGAAGGCTGATTTGTCTGCAGAAGGATGCTCCTGACCATGCAAGAGCAGCTCCAGAGACAGGAGCTCACTGGGCAACTGTCCCCTTCTGAGTTTTCTATTAAGGTTCACAACAGGACAGGAGAAACCTCTTGCAAGAGGAGTGATTGAAGTAGCAGGAATGCTGCCCTTTCACACATGTTGCCTAATTGCCTCAAGTCATGTCTTAGGTCTAACTGTGATCTCCTCATTTGCTACTGCAACTGATGCACATCTTGCAGATTTACTCCAAATTTATGACAGGCAAAATAACCAAAGTTAAAACCAGGCTTCAAATTTGAAAATGAGGTCACCTGCTTCCTTTCCTCCTGCTCAGTGTGTCCTTCTTAGCTCCTATAATGAGACAGGATGCTGTTTCCAGGTCTGAAAGCAGGAGGTGGGAACCCAGTTTTCAGAGCAGAAGTGCTATGAAGCACCACACTGGAGAAGACTTATATGTTCCATATAGAAATGGTCACTGACCCCAGCTTTGGTCATCGCAGGGGACTCCAAGCTCTACCTGATTTCAGAATTCTTGTTCAAATTCTTAAAGGAAAATAACAGTTCCAGAGAAATGAATGACACCACCACACACAGCAGCCACACAGCCTCCCCAGTTCTTGCTTTATTGAAAGAACAATGAGGAATAATGACCAGTACAATGGCTCCCTGAGTCCAATGATGTAAAAAGCGATCATCCCCATGTCACTGGAGTTCCTCTGCAGTAGCCACACTACAACCTACACAAAGGAAAGAAATGTTTCAGGGTTTTCAGGCTTACGTCAATGGGGAAAATCCTTCCACACAGGACTTAAATGAAAATTTGGAAAGTGATCTTTGCCCCAGTTAAATCCCAGACTTACCATCTACAGCAAGAATGCCCCAAAGGACATGCTCCCAGGTAAGTGTTGCCCCGGGGGCATCTCCTAGGGTAGCAGAAAGTCCCACGATATCCACATCGCATGGAAAGTCCTGTAGGTTTTGCAAAGCCTGTAAAAACCAGGACACAGTCATTTCTGTTGGGGTTTTGCTTTTTCCTAATTCCCAGGAGCTGACACCATGGCAAAACAGTGCCCAAAGTTATGACAGTCCTAATGCAACCCTCAGAGGAGGAAGATTGAAAACCAAGCAAATTCCTTCTTGAGATATAAGAACTGTGTCTCCAAGCCTAGGACTCCCTTAGGAACCCAGATTTCAGTGACAGACACCAGACACCTGCCAGAAAACAGTAACTGGACACTTAACCAGTTCTTAAAGTCTTACAGGTTGCAGTTAAGAAGAGATGCACCAGGTCAGCTGAGAGGCTGCTGCTTCTATGGCAGAAAGATGAGGATTTCTATGCATCTGGATTTCCATAGATTTGGCCTATTTCCCTCCTTATAAATTTCATCCATGTCTCAAAAACAGGCCTTGGTGTCTGGCAGTCCATGTAGATGGCACCAGTACATGGATAAGTTCAACAATGCATGTAGAACAGCCACTTCCATGCCACTAAAGCCCACATGACAGGCATTGTCCTCTTGGTCTGAGGCTGGGCAGCATGGTGTTGCTCTGATCTACACAGCTAAATTTTCTGTCCATTTCAATCCCCCCATTAAAATAGGATATCCACATTCAAACTGCTTTTTTGGGAATGGCCACGAGCCTGTGCTATTTCCAGAACAGGTTTTATTCATGAAAGTGCTAGTTGTCAGCAGTGAAAATTACCCAAGGGAGCAGCCTACTAATTAGACAGCATGTTGCCTGTATGGTTGATTAATAAAGATGAAGCCTGGTGTGCTGATGTATTCTGGATGCACCTGATTGACTGCACATGAACCAATTAATTCCAGCTTCACAGCTCATCCATCCAACCCCAGGAAGTCTGGTAAGAGGAGAGCTTGTTCCAGCAAACAGATCCTGTATATAGTATATGTACAGATGCAATCCTGGTGTGTTAGATTCACAGCACATGAGAGGTGTGATGCATACACAGACAGAGTACCCGGGAAATTCCAGGCAGGAATAAAGGAGTGCTGGGAAGGGTGAATAAAACTCTTCTGGTCCCAAACTATCTGTCTGTGGGGCATTGAAGAGCACTCTCAGCTCTCAGGAACACTTTCTAACAGATACATTTCTTGCTGTAGTATACTCAGAAGGTAGGTCCTTCTGAAATAGCCCAAATGTTCCCTCTGAGTGTCTTTAGGTGAAATAAGGGCATAAAACAGACCAAAGGAACACTTTGCCCAGTGTCTTGCCTATGAGAACTGCCTTAAGCAGAAGCCCAGGTAACAAAAAAGATCAGGCAAGCAAAGTTGACACTTCTCCCAAGTTCTGATCTGTGATTCCTCACAGTCTCTTCCCATCCCTAATCCCCCAGAGGGCACTTTTCATCCTCTTCCAACAGACATCAACCCCAAACCTCCACTTGGCTGTGCATGCAGTACCCTGCACTGTAATTGTCCCATTTTAGGGATGGTGTTTAAACATAGGCCCTTTTTCTGGACAATAAGGAGAGTTTGGGGTTCCAGACTCCTTAGCATCCCCCAACAGGTACAGCCTTACACCACCACTTACTGTTGCACAGGTTTCTCCACCAAGAGGAATCCACCAGTAACATTTCAATCTTAACTCATGATCTTCTGCTTGCTCACCCTAAGTACAAGGTCCTGAAGCAAAAGCTATTCAGAGGGCATTGGACCACTCTTAGTCTTTTTCTGTGTGGCTTAACAATATCTGACTATAAGTGTTTGTTGTAGGGTGACCAAAGAAAAAATTATTTCAGTGTAAGAGTCTTCAAGTTTTAATGGGGAAAATCCTGGTGCTGAATGGTAATTTTAAGGGTGTCCCTAGTGTTTTCAACTCAGACTGTATTTTCAGAGACGTACCAAAGGCACTGAACTGATGGTCAAAGTGTTTGCCTGCTAATTTCATGTAACATCCACAATCTGCCAGCAAGTTTTGATGACATGTGTAAAGAGTCTTTGCAGGAGGCAGCTTGCCCACTTCCAAAAGGGGACAGGAGAACTTCTTAGAACACCAGTATCTCTTTCTATATAGCCCCTCATCTTCATTTAAACATTACCTGCAGCTCCATAAAATGCCACCAAGAAGAGAGCGAAGAGAAAGGAAAAGATTTTCATGGCAGAGGGTGGACTGGGAACTTCTGTAATTACAGACAAAGGAGACCAAGATATTATTAAGAGGGTTGTCCCTGCACAATCACAGAGGGTTGAGAAGTGACATGCAGAAATGTTCTTCAAGACTTAACGTTATCTAAAAGTGGTATTACATACTTTCTTTATAACAATGTCTATTGTTCCAAGGGTTCTCTGGACAATACATAGGAATGGCACAGGAAGAAACTTCCTTATAGAAAAATACAATTTTAAATGCCCTTTTAATTAACGTATTAAAAAAGTAGGTATTTATCCCTGATTGCTTGATATGTGGCAATACATTGCTGCAAGTTTTATTTGCCTTATGGAAGTTAAAGCTGTTAATTGAGAAAGAAAAATTAAGACAATTTTTGCTGTATTTATACAAAGCAACATGATATGTTTGCTGAAGCTTTTCTACTAAAAAAGCAAGAAAAGTTCCTTCACAATTAAGTGCCATTCTTGCTTAGAGGCTGTTGTTTTTTCTTCACCTCAAGAATTACATGATTTCCAGGATAAATTTCCGAGTTTGTGCATTTCCTCTCTGCTCTTCTCCTGCAGCCAACAGAAACCCTTCTCCATTACTGATCTCTGAATTCTCTAGAACTGACTTTTGCTAGATCAGAGTCACTGCACAGTTAAGGCTGTAACAGTGAAGCATAAGTATACATGAAACATATTAAGTCTCCACCCCATTTAAGAAAGAGAGAACATTTAAGAAAGGCTCAATAATGAGAAGATTTTGGTTGTTACCGGGTCAGAGCAAGCTCTAGGTAGAACAGTCCTTGGATCAGTGTCAGCCGCACAGATGCATTAAGATGAAGGAGCAGAACTTGTCTTTATGCTGTTTCTGGAGGATGGTGAAGGATGCTTGATCTTCAGAGCCTTCTGGTGGCCAATCAGACAAACCCCGCAGCTTTGGGAAGCATCGGGGAGGTCCAATGAAACCTCTCTGTTACTGTCCTGATGTGAGGAACCGAGGTATCGCTTTCAAAACATTGCAGCATTGCCTCAGGCAATGTGTTGAGATGCACACAAACCACCTTGGGCCACCTCCATCTGTGCAATGTGCTTGGCCACAGCAACTCCCTCAAGGTTTCTGTGCCATAGAGAGCATATTGAGACGAGATCTTAGGCAGAAGTTCTTCCCCGTGAGGGTGCTGAGGCCCTGGCACAGGGTGCTCAGAGAAGCTGTGGCTGCCCCATTCCTGGCAGTGTTCAAGGCCAGGTTGGATGGGGCTTGGAGCAGCCGGGTCTCATGGAAGGTGCTCCTGCCCATGGCAGGGGCTAGAACTGGATGAGCTTTAAGATCACTTCCATCCCAAGCCATTCTGTGATTCTACAACATTATATTTAAAAACCTTTCTAAAAAGGAAAATGGAAAAGATGATTTTTTTTTTTTTTTTTGGGGGGGGGTTGTTTTTTTGGTGGTTTTTTGGTTTGTTGTTTTTTTTTTTTCCCCTTTTTGACTTTTGCAACAAAGCACTTTCAGTACTAATTCCCTGCACCATATATAAGGCATTTTAAGAAAACTTTACTTATTAAAATGATTAGTCAAACCACCCCAATGACATGGTGTTCTAAATCTTTCTGTTGGGTTTGCATGGAAAGGTTTCAGACATGAGCAGGAGTTTGCATTTATTCTTCTGTAGGTTCTGCTGCTGCTCATCTATCTTCTGAATGAGGTACTGAAGCAAGAAATGCTGTCTTTCATATTTCAAGGACTAGGCAATAAGGGGTGTCATGAGCTTGAATGCTCCCAATCCCATATGCCTGGAAAGGGCTGCAAGGTTATGCCAGCTTGCCTCAGTTAGTCTGATGGGTCACACAGTGCTGCTTGAGCAAATTGGTGTCACCAGGCTGAGGCACACAGGGACAAAAGATAGAAAACGCAGTTTTTAGGTGCCTCATGGGACCCCAAAGTGTGTCTGATACAGTGGTGTAAATGCCTCTTTTCTACGTTCTGCGATGCCCATAGGCAGAGCTTGACCACCAGTTCAGAGGCAGATACGGATGCGGTGCAATCGTTAGAGGTGATAGATCCGTCCCTGCTGTCTTACAGCACAGCCTTCTGGACCTCTGCGATATTGCCAGAGTTGAGAAAGCAGGCTGTGCTGTAACTGATCTGTGGCACATTTTCCGGTGTGCATCTCAGGTAGAAAAGAGAAGAATCACAGAATCATAGAATAGTTAGTGTTGGAAAGGACCTTAAGATCACCCAATTCCAAACCCCCTGCCATGGGCAGGGACGCCTCCCACTAAACCATGCCACCCAAGGCTCTGTCCAACCCGGCCTTGAACACTGTCAGCGATGGAGCGTCCTTCTGCTCATGTGACTGGTGCCCAGCAGGATTAGACCCTGGGACCTTTTGGAAACGTGCTATTGAGAAGCAGAAGGCTGGAAGATCAGCTCTGTTTCCTCTTGATGCGTGTTTCCACAGTCAGCCATGGATGGATTCCGATCTTCACAATGTCAGAAGTTGGTGCAATGATTTCATCAGAATTTCTTTTGATTTACACCTCTCAGCACAGTGAAGAGCAGAACACAGTCTTAAACTGTAGAAGACATTGTCCTGGTTGCATTTGCCATTTTAGCTTGAATACATTTGCTCATGATTTCTCTCCACATGCAGAGGTTTCTATAGACTTCTAGGCTGTGATTCTAACCTAGTCATGGTTAAAGCTTTCTTCGCTGACTGCCCTGTGGTGCTGTAATTTCTACACCTCTAAGAGCATGAGCCAGCTTAGGTCTTGTGAGTGATGACTCTGTCAACACTTGTGTGTAACAGCTGGCAAAAGTGGGGCTTACTGGGGTAATAATTCTGCAAAGCAGAATTAGCATGTCGCTGCTGGCCTGGCTCCAGACACTGAGAACCCTCCATTGCCTGTCTCTGGATGATGTTTTTTCTTCTTCTTTGCAATCCCCTTCCATGCCTTCCTCTGCTTCTCTTTGCCTTCTCTTTCCATGCTTTCCTTGCTGTTCAGGGAGAGCTTGTGAGCCTGGGTACTATCTATGGGCCAGGTGTCCCATTTTGCCCCAGCATCCACAATTGCAAAATCAGGGATGTTGCAGGGGATGTCCTTGCCTGTCCTTTCAATTCCCATAGAACAACCTGCTGTCCATCGCTTTGCCTAGCCCTTTTCGGACTTGCTGATGCCTACCTCCACAGCCTCCAGTGCCAGCAACATTTAGAAATGCTGAGCCCATGCTCTGCAGCTGCATTTTAATTATAGCCTTCACTATCTTGCCATGGACAGAAAAGTGTACAGCATACCACTCCTGAGTGTCCAACTCCTTTCTGATTAAGGACTCCCTCCATGGCGTCCTCTGATTAAGGACTCCCTCCATGGCGTCCTGTTCTCCATGCATTCACAGACATTCCTACTATCAGTTCAGCTGCCTGTTGCAAAGGAATCTTCACTTTCCTTTTCAGCCCTCTTTCCTACTTGAATCCAACCTGCCACATTTTATGGAAGCTGGTTTTATGGGAGTTGCTGTTCTCCTCTTCCAGCTGCTTGTTCACCACTGAGCTCTCCCCTGCAAGAGCCTCCCTTGACTTGCCCTCCATGCCTTGAAGGGATTTTTCTTAGGACTCTTTGTTTTCTTTTCCAGTCAAAGCAAATATTTCACTGAGATTTCCAGCACAGCTTTTTTAACAGCTCTCAGACTGCCTCAGGCTCCTCTGCACTGCTGCTTTTTGGTTCATATGTTGAATGTATTTGGTCCCCACAGCATGGTTAAGCCTAATAACGCAGTGGTCATTTTTACAGAGCAGCTCTCACAGACAACTTCTGAATTAGGTCCTAATCACCACACAGGACCAAAGCCAGGAAGGCGGCTCTTCTTGTGGGTGCCAGGAGTAATAGTTCTAAGAATCACCCTTTTACTGGAACAAAAGATTTGATCTCTGCCACCTCCCAATGTCATCCACAATCACCCCTCAGCACTGCTCTGCTACACAACCTCTAGCAGAGTTGCAGAAGATGTGACACACTATCTGCTATTTGGGTCCATCAGGGTGGGCCTATTGCTTAAATCATCCTCTAAGTTATAAAGCATTTGCAGCTATGGTGTGTATTAAAACACAGGTTGAAACAAGTCAACACACGAGGGCCAGCAGGGTCTGTGTGTGATATCATCTGTAGGCAAGCCAAGATCCACTTTGCCTTTACTACCTCCTCTCCTATCCACAGGGCAGTGCTAATCAGAGTAGGGTGCTGTGTAGGGCTTTTTTAGGCTCCTCATTGTTCCTATCCAATGGATGAGTGAAGCATGGGCTATACAGCTCCCCAGTCTCGTAGGGCATCACTAAGCCTCAGATTGCAAACTGCCATCAAACAAGGAAGGCATTTCCAGTACACACACATACATATATATATATATACTCTCAGTATATATAGTCAGTATAGCCCTGACTCTTACATTGTCCATCTTTCCTATGGACTGAATGGTCCTACGTTCTGTGAAGAAGAGATTTTTCTGTGCCTGGCCCATGATAACCATGACATGGTTATTCACATTTCTGGAATGTGGTGGTCAGCAATCACACTCTACACCAAAGGATCAACTGTGCCCCAGTTGCTGGTCAAAATTAAGAATGATTTTGCATGCTATTTTGTTAATGATGCCTGCATTTATTAACAAAGAGGATAAACACTTTAGGATGCCAGAGCACAACTCCCAAGACCTTTCTCTTTCTCCTGGCTGTGGGTAACCAGGAAGCAATGACCTTGCTGACACTTCCTCATTTGGCACCCCAGTTTCTTCTTGGGTGCAATGTGATTTCCTAATTGCAGTGATTATAAAACCACTGAGGAGTCTCACTTATTAATCCTGAAAGCCAGCCCTGTGAGAGAGTTACTGCAACTTCTTGGCATACCATCAAACAGCTTTTTGCTGTTATTATTCCTTATTCCTGAATTGAAAGTGTTAAAATTAATCCTAGATGGAAGAATGTGGCTTAATTACAACAGCAGGTACCTTCTGTCTGCTTGGCTACTTCGGAGGGTGGTACAAGCTTCAGTTCAGGAGCACAAAGGACTTTCAAATCACTAGTTAGAAGAAGTGATTAAGGTTCAAATACACCTTTGGACTTGGGGAGCCTGATGGTTATTAATTATATATCTTTTTGGCAGTGGCAATGTGCCATGCAATAATGTCATTTGCAGAACTAGCTGTGCCTGTGGAAGCTGCTACACCAAAAGCAGCACAGATTTCTGATGAGAGTCTTAATCCATCTTCCTGGGCCAAATAAATCTGAGCTCCCTGACTGCAGGAGAGAGAAGGTTGTTGTGAGGGACTGTGTCAAAGGCTTTACAGAAGTCCAGGTAGACAATATCTGTAGCAATGTACTGGGAACCTATAGAGAAACTGAGCTCTCATATTTCAAACTATCTCTGTTCCGGGACTCAGCTGAATGGGTGAGAAATGTTGCTTCTGTCAAGCAGCGGAGTCCAGGCTTTGCTCCAAGGTTTGCAAAGAACTCACTAAACCTTCCACAAACCAACAGTAAATGTGTGGAAGCTGCCAAACACATGTACATCCCTACAGCCCCGCTGATGGACAAAGCTTTGGGAGAGTCATGCACGATTTTGCAAAAGCAATGCCAAAACCTCACATGATATTGGGACCCAATTCAACGTTCAAGGCCAGGCTGGACAGTGCTCGGAGCAACCTGGTCTAGTGGAAGGTGGCCCTGCCTGTGGAAGGGGGTTGGAACTGGATGAGCTTTAAGGTCCCTTCCAACCCAAACCATTCTGCTACTCCATGGTTCTAATTAAGAACTGCTTCACGACCATTCCTGGAGCGACCTGCTGTGGGTTTGTTTTCTAAAAGACATGTTTCTCAGCGGACGGACTCTGTAGTGCCAGAGATGGGGAAAGAACGCAGACAGGACACATCTCGGCACACGCGAGGGCAACTGCAGCCACGCACCGTCGGGATCACATGTCACAGACGCTTAATCTAGCGGCTGGAGCGGAAAATCACCAGCCGAATGAATTCACGGCTCCCTGCGCATCCCGTCCGGCGCCGCATGCTGCTCAGCCCTGCGGCAAGCGCCCATCACTCGGGCACGGAGGCACCGGGGCTCCCTTGTGCAAGCGCACTGCAAGGCACAACCACCGTGGGGCCCTGGGGCTGACGGCAAGCCCCCACCCATAGCGCGGGGCCGGGCTGGGGCGGGCAGGAGGGGAGGGGAGGGATCGGTCCCGGCAGCTCCTTCCTCCTCCTCCCGCTGTGGAAGGGGCGCGCAGGATGCGCGGGGCCTTTCCTGGGCTCTGCTTGGCGCTGCTGGCGGCGGAGGGCGGTGCGCGTAAGTGAGCGCGCAGGATGCGCGGAGGGTGGGGTTGGAAGGACTGCGCGCTGCTGTGCACAGGCGGAGGGGAGGTACCCGGTTCTCCCCTGGGGAACCCACGGACGGCAGCGCCCCAAGCGCAGGGTATCTGCATCCGTGCAGACCTCAGCCACTGTATGCTTTTAATTGGAAACAATTAGTGGTTTTATTCTTACTTTAATTAATTAATTAATTAGTCTCATGAGCCCTTCTCCAAGCGCTTTTTATCAGAGCCTTCCCATAGGTTTAGCCCCTCTGGGGTGGTGCCTGTGCTGTGGCTGAGAAGCCACCCGCAGCCAGCCGTCCTAGATGAGCAGAGGCAAGGGCTGCGAACCCCCATCGCTGGCTGGGAGATGAATTTTCGTTGGGTTATGGGTAGCACTGTGCAGTTGCGGGACATGCGTGGATGTGGCATCCCTCAGTGGTGCCGGCTGGATGTTTTCCAGGGCTCTGTGCCATCATCCACTACTTTGTCCGCGGGCAGGTGGGCTGGTTCGGGCTGACGGTTGCCTGCGTGGTCCCTGACTACGCGGCTCAGCATTCTCTGGGTCAGGGCGGATGGCCGCCCGCCTGGCTGCTGCCTCCTGGTGCTCCACCTCTTGCGGCTGGGACTCTGGAAGCGGTGAGTGATGCTCCCCATCACGCCTTCCCCAGCCCCGGTGCAGTCCCAAACTGCCCAAGCCGCGGCGGACATCTCATCACAGCGACTCTTGCAGGTACTGGGATGTTCTGTGGATGGTGGCAAAGACAGGCGGCAGTGCTACTACCGGGGAGGTGCTGACGCAGCACAGGGATGTGTGTGTGCTGCAGCTCCTGGGAGCCCTGCTGCAGACCCTACCTCACCTCCTGCTGCAGGCATACATTGTTGTGGCTGTAGATCCAGTGGGTTTCATCCCTGGTGAGTGGGGAGTTCCCAGGAGGATGCTGTGAGCTGCAGAGGGGGGTTGTGTTTGAGTAACGGATGCGTGCTTCCATCTGGCACAGTGCAGGGTTTCACCCAGAGGAACATTCTGTGGAGGCGCTGGGAACCCACAGTGAAAAGCAGCAGGGACAAATGTGGCTTAAAGATTGCTGCAACTGAACCTGGCCAGTACAGTCAGTCCCCTGCACAGGGGATCTCAGTGGCATGACAGTGCTTTGGCTGGGATTGAGCCCAACATATGTCCTATTTGATGGTCCAGCCCTAATCACAGTGCAGTTCTCAGTGTGTAGGGGTTTGGGGCTGCTCTGTAGAAAAGATGAACTTTTAGGTGTGCAAAGGGAAAAGTTTGAGGTGTAGAGTCACAGTGTGCACAAAGGTGGTGTCAGTCTCTGGTCTGATTGCAGTGGCTGGAGGTGGACATGCTGTGCTGCTGCAGGGCTCTGCCTGTGGGAGAGAGTGCTGAGAGGATTTAAGCAGGAAGATGCAAAGCATGTGAAGGAGACAGGATTCAGCAGGGACTGGTTGAAATCCCCCAAAGGGCAGGACAGATGTGTGTCTGACTTGTATCAGGGTGCTACCAGCAGCTCCTTGCCATTGAGATACAGTCCTACAACACAGTTGGACATCACTCAGGGCAGCTGCCTGCCCCTGTTCCCATGCAGGTGTCAGCACAGGGCTGTCCCTGCTCTCTCTCTCCTGGGCTTTGGTCTCCTGCCGCCACTTCACCTGCTCAAACCCAGTCACCTCTGCCTGCCAGCTGCAGCCATCCTCTGCCTGCTGCTCTGGAAGATGGGGATGCTGGGGACCAGGGTCCTGGCCTTGGTGCTCTTTGCCAGGCTCTATTCCTTTTGTGTTTTTGCTGTGGCTGGTAAGACCTGTGACCATCTTCCCCTTGTCCCATCCTGCTGTCAAGTCGCAGAGATGCTTCTAGTCCCGGAGCACTTACAGCCTCCCTCAGGAATGGCTTTTCCCTTTCCATCCCTTCTCCTTGCAGATGTCCACTGGTTGCTCATATCCTTCTTGCTGGTGGCCCAGCAGACAGACGTTGTGGCCCAGCCAAGTCGAGGAGGCTGTTCAATTGCCTAGTAGGAGCTGTGTACATCTTCTGCTACATCAATGCCTGGCCCTGCCCCTCCAAGCACAGGGTGGCTGTGTTTTCGGCAGTAAGTACCCAGGATATTTGGTATTCCACACGGACGTAGCCACTGGGGAGAAGCAATAGCTTCAGACTCTCCTTTCTCATCTCCCACATCACCACTTGATAAAAACCCAGCCTTTACTGGTACCTCCACCTTGGTGACCACACAAAGCCGTGGTGGATGTACCTTCTGCTCTGACTTTGTTTTCTTAGCAGCTACACAGTGTCTTACTAACACCAGAGTGGCTGTGCTGCTCTGCCAGAGTTACTTTTCATGGTAAAAAAGAAGGTCCAGACCTCGCAGAAAGGTCAATCCAGCAATCCTTATGCTTTAAGTGATAAGTTAGGTGCAAAATTAATCAGTCACACCTAGAAACTGGGTGTTTTTTGTCATTGGAAGCATGTATAAAGCTGTCAAAAGGAATAAAATGACAACTCTCTTCCCTCTGCAGATAATGCTGATGGAAAACACCTTCTTGCTGCTGCTGGCCACTCTGTTCCTGCAGGCAGAGCTGAGGAACAGCCTGTGTGTGACTGGAGCCGTCATGTCAGGGTCTGTAACAGGTAAGATCTGGTGGGGGTTAGAGCCTGACTTCATGTTTCGAGAGTAGCTTGAGTAAATGAGCATCACTGGATACTCTGAGCTGCGTCAGAGTATTCATTTCTTCCAGCTTAAGTGTCTGAACATATATGATAATAAATCTACCCTGAGTTTAATTTTAAGAGCCCATCCCTGAAAAGGGAAGCTTGCAGAAAGGATTGAAATGTTACCTAATGGCCCAGGTACCACTTCCAAATACAGCATGTGCAATCTTGAAGCACATTGCTGCTTTCTGTGTTCTTGGTGCTTGGTGGTCAGTGCAGGCAGTGGTACAACACTTGGGATTGCTATAGGGAAAGGTTCTCATTTGAGCATATACTGATGATTTATGAAGTGGCTTGTGACTGATGAGCCATCACTGGGAATGTTTTGGAAACACGCTGCTGTAGGGTCATGCAGAACAACAGCAGCTTTCTCCCACCTTCTTTCCTTTCAAAGACCAGAGCCACTTGTGTAAATGGAAACACTTCTTGTGGCCATGGGGAGGATTTTTTGGTACGATGAAGAAGGTGCTCCACATCCTGCCCATATTCTGCCTTACTTCATACCCTGCCCATAAAGCAGGCAGTAGCTGTGGCCAGCTGGCACATTTAATTCCATGGAGTTTAAATGCACAACTCAGCTGAAGGAGGAGAGAGGTTGTATGGCACTTGCAAACAACCCATCAGCACTCACGTTTTCCAGCGGGAGGGGTGAAGAGGGATGCTGTAATGCCCACAGGATGGGCTTTGTGCGTCTTCCCAGATTGGCTATGTGCACATCAATGCTGCCCAAGAAAAGGCAAGTTTGGGCTGAAAAAAGGGCAATTCCTTTGGCCTTGAATGATTTCTGGGATAGAAATGGGTTAGAAATAGGATAGTAATAGGAAAGTGCCTTAAAAACCTGCTGGTGTCTCCTTCAATGGCTAGAGAATGGGGATGCTGTGAGATGGGAGGATTTCTGCACCACACATCTCTTCCCTGCCCTGTGCCCTGCCCACTGGTGCTCAGTGGCTGCCTTGCTGTGCACCCATTGGTCTGCAAATTAATCCAGATAAATTTGGTCTTGAGAGTGTGCTCAATGCTTCCTTTCCAGAGAGCTGTTCTTGTGGGACATTTGCATCCCTATAAAAGCATGAAAGATGAGTGCGTGGACATCTGATGCCCAGCAGTGACTCTGGAAAAGGATCCGGAGGTGGCACCTCAATGAAACATTGCTGAAACTCCTCCCTTGACACCCTTCTTCTCTTTTCAGGTGCTGCAGCCCTGGTGGTGTATTACAGCTTGCTCCATCCCAAGTCCACAGAGATCTGCCAGGGCTTCCTGGAGACAACCTGCAGTGCTGCAGCTGCTGGAGACAGCTCCCAGGATGGGCACAGCTTGGGAATTTCTGGAGATGGAGAGTCCTTGGGAGGGACAGGGACCAGGGCCGATCCCAAAAATGGGAACTTCTCATCACTCCTGCAATTCAGAGGGTGTTTGGAGGGCAGCTGGACAAGCCTTCACTACTGGCTGCTGGTAAAGCTGGCCTTGAAGACAGGAAATATGTCCACAATCAATGCAGCTTTTGGAGATGGTGGCATGGAAGAGGTTTATCCTGGCACATGGATGATGGGGAAACCCTCCAGTGTTGAGCCTGAAGCAAACCTTTTCCTCCCCATGAGGGAAATTGGTCCTGGGAATGTTGGATGTGGTGAGTGATGGGAAATCACAGGCAGTGGGGAATGGAGGTGGCAGCAAACCCAGCACCAGCACTGCAAGAACAGCACAGGAGGATGGAGCAGTGCAGAAGCCTGGTTTTCCCTCAGCCATATCCTTTCCTAGCATCTTCTCCCTGCATCTGGGCAAGGGCTCTTCTGTGTATCGCAGTGCAAGTGCAGAAGGCGTCACCTCACCCAGTGAGGGGACAGTCTCAGCTACAGGCACGGCCCTGGTGCAAAGGGACAGCAAATCCCAGCCTCCTCCAGGCTGCCTGGGAGAAGGAGAACATGAAGAGGATTTATCCCTTGAGATGGTGACCATCAGCCCAATCCTGGGCACTTGTGCCCATGAGCATATATAGCACAGCTCTTCTCTCAGCAGCACAGGGGCTGTGGGTTGGTGGGTCACCTCAAAGAGGGCTTGGAGCCTGTGGGGCTGCGGGGTGCTCTCATGGAACATCACTGCTTTTAGGACACCCATTTTGGCACATAGGGGACTGTTGTGAGGAGCAAGCTGAGGCCACCGTGCTTCACCTCTACCCCCAAGGCTGACCTTGGATGCCCACAGTGAGGCCTGGGGGAGACAGAAGAGGGGTTGAACTGCCCTGGGTTGCTGGAGTGACCCTGTAAATGCCATGCATTGTCACCCTGAGTCAGCATCGGGGTGACTGCCTCAGCGATAGGATACAGCAGGAGGCTGTGGGATGTTAACGCTGGCCATGAAGACTGTTCCCATGGTGCGCCTGGTGCTGCTGGGCAGATGGGGTCCTCCATTGCTAGGACATCACCTTCCCTCCTGGTGCATCTTCTACTTGCAATTTTGGAGATTCAAAGGTCTTGAAAAGCCTTAAAAGTCCAGGTTTAGGTATTTATTAAACTTATTTATGTACAGCCCTGCTAGGCAGCTGGAGCATGCTGCCTTTGATATGTTTGTGACAGTGCCTTGAATCATGTCCTTTAAGAAGTGCCTAAACAAGCTGCTGGCCTGTCTTAGTGTGGAGGTCTCTTTGCTGCCTCCAAAGCCTTCCATGCTGGCCAAAACAGGAGTCTTCTCAGAACAAATAAGTGTCTAAAACAGAAAAATTATGACTTTTACTCTGATTCCCTTCCTTAGGGGCAGAATAAGCCCTAAAGTAAGGCTCAACAGTGCTTGATTTAATTTTCCCCCATCACACAGCTTGTGAGCTTTACCAGCTCCATTTGCTGCAGCCAAATAGGATGCCAGATCCTCTTCATGCTACGGACCACAGCCTTGGGACCCTGAACTGTAGACAGAAGCCATGTCCTACTTTGCTCACCCACCACCACCCTGCTTCCTCAAGTGGCCTTTATCTGCAGCTTCCTCCTTGCTGCAGATAATCCATCTTTGGATGCTGCATCCTAACTTTAGCCTCAAGCCATATCTCAGAACACATCTACATGCTCCTGCTACTGTAAAATCCCCATTGCAGGCAGGGTTTATTTATATCAGGAACTAAAGCCTGATAAATTCCTTATTTATATCAGGAACTAAAGACCTCAGCTGGGGTCTCAGAAATAGCTCATGCTTCCAGCCAGGCTGGGTGGACAAGAGTTTGTGCCCAGGGCATGGCTTGCCATGTTGTATAGATCTGGTCAGCTGCTTCACCACCAAGCTCATGTGTGCCAGCTAGTACACATCTGGCTGTGTCTTCCTGCTGCGGGCAGAACACTGGTGGTGCGTCAGGGCAGGAAAGAGAGGCATGCAAGGAATTATTAAAATGGGATTCCATGTAGCATTCACTGCTCAGGACTGACCCAGCCAGATGTGTCTTCAAGCTCTTCTGGGCACTTACATCCCAGTTGGTGCCAGTTTCAGAGTGAAGCTGCAACAGGATAAAAGCTCCATGTCTCCATCTGGACCCCAGCACTGCCGTGCTGTGGCTATGCTCTGCTGGTCCAGAGTCCTCCTCACGCACATCACACACAAGGCAGCAGAGCTGCCATGGCATTATGGAAATTCTTATCTAGTTTGGGTTTTTTACCTTGGATAATACACAATGATGCTTTAAAAACAAACCAGCTTTTGCAGTGTCTGTGTCTCATGTTGGGAATGCACATAAGCACAGAGAGGTCGTCTGGACCTTGCCGCAGGGGATGTCCAACCTTGGTGTCCTACTGCTTTGCACGCGAACTGCTGCACAGCTTCCTGGATGGATGTGACATCCCCTCTCTTTTACAACTCCATTTTCCTGCTTTCTTAGATTTTCTACCCGTTCTGGTTCTATCCACCACAGTCAAGCTCTTTGTTTGATTGGGCAAGTGTTTTCTTTCTCTCCAGCTGAAAGTCTGCAAAGAAAGAGCACAGATATGCATGGGCACGGCACTTCACATCCCTTCCTTTCTCTCTTCCCCACACTTTTCTCCTGCAAGTTGCCTGTCAGGATTTTCAGCAGGAGGATGAAGAAGGGACCTGAGATCTCCCACATGGGAAGGCATTTCTCCCTACAGCTCCTTGTTCCTCAGCCACCAGAGGGAGATGCTGCTCAAGCCCACAAAAGCAGACGCCTTGATCCCGGAGGCTGCGTGCCCATCCAGTGCCAGGAGGAGAGGGATGTGCAGGGCTGATGCTGCTCCGCGGTGGGAGCGAAATGGGGAGGGCTGGGATGCTGGAGGTGGGGGAGGTGCACGGCGAGGAATGTGATGATGGCTGTGGGAGTCTCCCTCTTCCTCCCCAGGCACCACCAGGCTATGGGGAAAGTTTGGAATCCTTAGCACTGGATGCAGCACTGGAACCTACTGGTTTGGTAGGATTGGCTCTGGCTGGCACCACCACGGTGCTGAGTCCTGATATTCGGCAGTGTACCCATGCAGCTGTGCACGTGTGCTCCAGTGGGTGACATGGTCACTGCCACACTCTGTCTTCACATCAACCTATGGGCACAGAGAGCACAAACACACTGCTTTTTGTGGAGCAAGGTGTCCTGGGTCAGTCTGAACCCAGGGTGTGAAGCTGCACAAGAAAAGCATTTGGTTCCTCCAGGTGTCCCAAATGCTTGAGCAGACTGACAGTCCCTCTGCTCTGTCTGCATTTCCCATGAAGCTCTCTTTGGATGAGGTGTGTAATCCGGAGGTAGACCTTAAGATCTGCACAGCCTTTGGGGATGCAGCTCATCAGTAACGTGTGGGCTTCAGCCACCCACAAAAGGGGGAATATCACAGACTGGTTTGGGTTGGAAGGGACCTTAATGCTCATCCAGTTCCAACCCCTTCCACAGGTAGGGACACCTTCCACCAGACCAGGTTGCTCCGAGCCCCATCCAACCTGGCCTTGAACACTGCCAGGGATGGGACAGCCACAGCTTCTATGGGCAATCTGTGCCAGGGCCTCAGCACCCTCACAGGGAAGAACTTCTGCCTAAAAGCTCATCTAAATCTGCCCTCTGTCAGGCTAAAGCCATTCCCCTTGTCCTGTCCCTACAGGCCCTTGTCAAAAGCTGCTCTTCTACTTTCTTGTCAGCCCCTTTAGGCACTGGAAGCTGCTCTCAGGTCTCCCCAGAGCCTTCCCTTCTCCAGGCTGAACAAGCCCAGCTCTCTCATCCTGACTCCATAGCAGAGGTGCTCCAGCCCTTGGAGCATCATCATGGCCTCCTCTGAACTCCCTCCAACAGCTCCACATCCTACTTACGCTGGAGCCGAAGAGCTGGATGCAGGATCCACATGGATGAAGTGGGGATCTCACAAGAAAGGAGCAGAGGGGGAGACTCGCCTCCCTCAACCTGCTGGTCACACTGCTGGTGATGCAGCCCAGGACATGGCTGGTTTCTGGGCTGCAATCTCCACCGCACTGATTGCCCTGTGCTCTCGCTTGCTCTCAATAGAAACTTTCTGCTCATTTTCCTCCTATGAACCTCTTCTCTTCACTTTGTTTTCCAAGGAAATACTCTCCAGCACTTCAGAGAGGCAGAGCACCATGCCCCAGCCCAGGGGAGCTCAGCGCCACTGATGAGAGGAGCTCTCATGGGCTGTGAAAGGGCAGCAAGGGAGCGGAGAGCAGGAATCAATGGTGAATTCTGACAATGCAGGGAGTGACCCATCGGCTCCGGAACAGAACTGGCTGTGCTGCTCACTGGTGATCCACAAACAGGAGCGAACAGGCAGGAACAGAGGCTGCGTCCCTCTTACACAATACCCAGGCCAGCACCTGGGCTTGGGGACGTGGCTGTCCAGCCCACTGGCACTGTCCCCTGTGCTTGTTGTGTTTAATGGGACACTCTTGTCCCTCTTCCAAGATGACATAAAATAAAGTGGTCTGGAAAGGTACTTTCATGGGATCTTGCCTTCCAGCAGCACCATGTTCCGCCTCCCTCTGCAGCCCAATGCCCGAGCCCTCAGGTGCCAGGTTTTGGGGTTGGTTTTGCTGACATTCTTTTCAGCTCCAAGATGATGTAACCCCTCTGAACTAACCCAAGAAAGATTTACCAGGAAAAAAACATCTTTTCACTTCCAAAAGTACTGAAATGCAATCCTTGGACCTGATAGCCAATAGAAGTGTTTGCCCTGGGGTTGTTATTTGCTTGGTTTTTCCAAGCTGAAACTTTGGAAAGTTTTCCTCCTCATTAAGCAGCCTGGGTTTGATGCAAATCCCATTTTTGGTGTTTTTATAATTCCTGGGCCTGGGCTACATCTCCATGCCCATCACTTTAAGGCAAAACAGTAACAGGAAAAAGAAGGGTAAACTTGGCTAATCAGGACTTGCCTAAAACCAACCACTGCTTAATGAGAACCCAGTGACTGTGATTCCTGTGCTGGACTTGGCTGGAGGAAAACACTTGTGCTCTCAGCACCAGGTTTGAGATGGCTCAGCTCCTTCAAACACATTGGAGCAACATTCCTTGTCTCCTGGGCGTCCTCCCCAAAGGCCGCGGGGTGGGATCCATGAGGATCCAGGGGTGCTGGAGGAACCAGGCCAGATCCTGCAAGTGAAAGGATCTGATGCTTGTTTTGCTTGAAAGAAAATCTCTAAGAGAAAAGCCCTGTTCATGCCTTGCTGTTTTCCAGCCAAAGTCCCCTTAATGTCCATCAGGCTCCCTGAGGAGATTTGGGAGGGCTTTTTTAAGGTCATGGTTTCAGTAATTAGCAGTGAACATGCCACTCCTTTGCTGTGTGACTTGCCTGGGTCATCAGTTTGTCCTCGCTGTGGAGTGCCTGGCAGCCACTACAACCCAGCCCAGCTGGGATGTGGGTTTGGAAAGCGTGTGGAATGGCATGGCAAGGGTGCCCCGTGCCTCTGTCCTCTCTCTGATTAATGAGGAGGAGGATTTGGGTGCTGCAGCCTTGGAGGTGTATGGAGGGTGTCAGATTGTGCTCGGGGAGATGGGTGCTGAGCCATAGGTGGTGATGAGTGTGGTTGTGGCTGGGTGTGCATGGAGAGTCAGGTACAAGTGTGGGTAGCTGTCCAGATGTGCGCAGTAGGTGGGTGTAGATGTGTGGGGATGCCCAGATGTGTACGTTAGGTGGGTGCATACAGAGATGGGCATCCCATGCATGGTAGATGGGTGTAGACACAGGTGGGCATCCAGATGTGTATGGTGGGTACGGCCGTGGTGCGTGTCTGGATGTACATGTTAGGTGGGTGCAGATGCGAGTGGGCACCCAGACATGCACAGTAGGTGGGTGCAGGTGTGGGTAGGCGCCCAGATGCACACAGCAGGCGGGCGCAGACACGGGCGGGCACCCAGACACGCACAATAGGGGGGTGCCGACGCGGCCGTGCGCCGACAGCAGCCCAGGGGCCGGGCCGGACCGGGTGCGGGGCGG
>JANRGW010054453.1:0-30794 GCA_024733675.1 Psilopsiagon aymara | reverse complement strand
AGGATCACCTCCCTCGACCTGCTGGTCACACTCCTGTTGATGCAGCCCAGGATACGGTTGGCTTTCTGGGCTGCAAGCGCACACTGCCGGATCATGTTCATTTTTCCATCAACCAACATTCCCAAGTCCTTCTCCACAGGGCTGCTCTGAATCTCTTCTCTGCTCAACCTGTAGCTGTGCCTGGGATTGCTCCATCCCAGGTGTAGGACCTTGCACTTGGCATGGTTAAACTTTGTCAGGTTGACATCAGCCCACCTCACAAGCATGGCAAAGTCCCTCTGGATGGCATTCCTTCCCTCTCACGTATCACCCAAACCACCCAGCTTGGTGTCATTGGCAAACTTGCTGAGAGCACTATCAATCCCATTGCCCATGTCACCTACAAAGATGTTGAACAAATCCACTGAGTAGGGAGTATAATGAATCCAACAGTATCAAGAGACAAGTAAAGAACCTTTGTGAAAATTCTGCATTCTACAAGGAGTTTGTTACTCTTTTCTTTTAGGCAAATATTTTGCTCTTTAATAAGCAGCAAAATTAGGAGTTTCTGAAAGGAACAAAATTAATTGTTCACTAGTGATTTGATCCTAACTACTCTAGCTTTTACTGTCCCTATTCTACAACGCCAATGTAGCATTAAGAAGCAAGCATTATTGATTACAGTGCCGGATGTACGAGGATAGCTCCTCCTATTGAAGTGAAAACAGAAAAGTGCTAGGCTTGGTTACAGCTTTCAGCATCAAGCCTTAAAATCTTGTGGTAAAGTACAGAGTAGGCATACCTGACCTTAATGAAATTTCAAATAACCATATATTTGCAGTGTTAGGAGCACAGATAATTTGGATCAGTATCTGGACTTTTAAATACAACGGAGTCTACTCTGAAGCCTTCAGAAAAGTATCCATTGCTCATCACAAATACATATGTGACCTGACCCCTCTTTGAAGCTTGAAGGCATATGAAACTTCTGAGATTTGAGAAACAAAGAGACTTCAGTTGAGAATATTTAAGTGGTGCTGTTGTTTTTTTTCTTTTACAGCTGCCAGTTCAGTTGGGTGAAACTACATAATATATATATACATATATATATATATATATATAAAATATGCACAGGATTTTTCTCCTGCTGCTTCATATTAAGCTCAAGTGATTTAAAGAAATTCCTAGATTTCTTTTTTCCTTGAAACAAGTGTGAAATATTACTAATAAAGTTCTTGCAAGTCCTATATATAATACATCAGTTGCTGTCATGAACAGGCTTAAGCATCATCATCCAGGTGAGCATATTCAAGCTGTCTGCGGAATGTCAGACAGTTAGAAAACTGAACGAAATGTGTTGTTTGATTTTATATGCCATATGCTCAAACTATGCAAACAAATGACCTGCTGAGAGTAACAGATAGCCAGCTATATAATCTTTCAAGAGACCATAACAGAACTAAGAAAATCTACCTTATAAACTGGTAGTTATGACTGAAAATTTTCATCAAAATAAGTCATCCTCAGAAGGAGGAAAAGCCATCACACAGAGTATTGCTGGTTTAAAGACTATCAGAATGTCTCAAATGTGAGACAAAATTAAGCAATGAAAGAAACAAGTCTGCTTACTAACACGAAGCAAATTAAAGCTACATGTAGAGGTGGATGCAACAGCTGAGTTAGCATTGTTCATAAATAGCTCCTTTTACATGGGCACCCAAGATGCTGACTCTCAGTGGGACTCTCACCTTTGTCTCTCTCCAAACCAAAACACTTATAACCTTTACAAGTGCACATAGTGATAGGATGAGGTGGAATAGCTTTAAACTGACAAAGGGGAGATTTTTATGAGATATTTGGAAGAAATTCTTCCCCGTGAGGGTGCTGAGAAGCCCCATCCCTGGCAGCGCTCAAGGGTAGGCTGGACATGGCTTGGAGCAACCTGGTCTAGTGGAAGGTGTCCCTGCCTGTGTCAGGGGGTTGGAACTGAATGAGCTTTAAGGTCCCTTCCAACCCAAAAGATATGAGTTACCAAAAAAAATGGAGCCACGTTATCTTTTATCTGGCCATGTGCCACACAGTCTTGCTAAATACCAAGCATGGTGTTCAAAACTCAGTGTACGAACATGAAGCCAGGTTTACCTTTGGGTTGCCCTGAAATTAAGAGGCCTCCGTGCTTTACCTTCTCATTACCTAGTCTCTACTGGTTGTAATCTGCTGAAGCTGTTTTTGTAAATTGGCTCCTGGGTACTGAAAACATTAATTAAAGCAGCAGGCCCAAGACTGTTGAAAAGAACATATTTCTAGATTCAGGTTGCTATTTTTCCTAGGTCTGATGGACATTCGTAAACATCAAAGACTGGAGGCCAAGAAACTGAAGATTCCACTCTTTGCGTTTTCCCCAAATAGTTAGACAAAAGAAAACAAAGTATTCCTGTGTACAGAAATGATACACAATAGCGACACTACTCTTGAGACACCTTAACACAAAACAGAACAGAGACAGCTAATATACGTTAATGAACAGCTTTCAATCATTTGCATCCACAGTGCAGTATAATTGTTAACAGCGTGGATGAGAAAAACTGTGGGAATATGGAGGTTATTCACTTCTAATTTAAGCACTATAATGAATACCTAACTTCTTAAATGCACTGACCAAACAAACTTACCCACTCTATTTACCATCACACCACTCATTAACATGGTGATAATTAACTCTATGTGAAGTTTCACGGTCTGAGGCACTATATTAATTAATATATTAACAGGTTTTATGTAGTTATTATTCATGCTAGTGCATTTGACATGAAACTATTGCCAGATTATTTATAAAACTGGACATGCCACTTCACTGATCAGCAGTCAAGATTCAGCTTTCTTAGTCATATAGCCTGCAGAATGCCTGGGAAATGTCTGTTACAAATATAAGTGCTTCAAAATGTGCCGTACATTTTGTTTTCTCATTCTTTCTCTTGGTGTCTGCACATTTCTCCTTTCTTCGGGCTCTTCATTTTCTTCTGTTCCAAAGCAACCTCAACTTTCTTACTCTTGTCATATTTATTTATTCTGTTGGAGAGGAGAATTTCCTACACCTTTTTTTTCTCAAAAAGATGTTGTGATTTAGAAAAGATAAAGTATGTTAATTATTTCTAATGTTTTCTCTTCACAAACTGTTGGGTTATCTTTTTTCCTCAGAACTTTAAAATGACATGCTGAGGAAACTGTCATATGTGGATTCATGACTGTCTAAGGTCCACTGGATTTTGAACTTCCTCGGGGGATATCAGAGCTTTGCAGGAATGACAAACAGCAACTGAGAAACATCAGGAAGGTTCAGAAGTTCAGCTAATTCAAATCTTACCCTGTCAGACTTCAGGTAAGTTATCCTGCCGGCAACTAGCAAAGATCCGAGATGTAATTCTAATTTGAGTAAATCAAATGTAAATTTTGGTGCCCAGACTTTTGTTTGAGACTCTCTAAAGAAAGCAGCTGCAAAGCCTGGTTTTATACCAGAGGTTCCTCCTTGTTTGGGGATATGTAGCTGAACAGTGTATTTGTACAGCTTCTAGAGATACCCAAGTCCTAATGACACAGCACATACTTTCATTTTTGATGAGAAATGATGCCACCCTTAAATCAAGAGTGGGGCTTGCTGGAGATCTTCAGCTTTCCAGGAAAAAATACAAACCAGACCTCCGAAAGTTCCATCCTAAACTGTATGACTTAGCTTTCTTAAGAAACAGTTTAACTGTGCCCCACAAGGGCATCCATTCAGGTAACTAATGCCATAACTCTTTTTAAAGCCAAGTCCCTTCCTGACAGAACCACGTGGGTCTCCCAGTCTACTCTGCACCATGGCACATGTTACTCTACTTAAGACCATTAAAGACACCAGGGCAAAAGGCACCTGCTTCTGCTTTGAATAATGCATTCCTGTGACATTCCTGAAAGTTTTGTTTGTCTGAATCTTCTGTGGCGGTTTGGCTAATGCAGTAGTTTTTGGTATTTACCTTTTCAAAAACATCCAACAAATTTAAGTGTGACAACCCACTCTCTTCCTATATTTCCCTGTTCTAAAGAAAAGCTGGCATTTCCAACTTTAGCACCAGGACACAAACACCTTCCTCTCCATTGTCTTCTCCTTGTATCTGAGACCTTCCAAAGCATCTACAGAACTTTAGAAGTTTATTATGTGAATAGAAAGGCACATATGGTTGGAAAGAGATGTAAAAGAAGACATCTAGATTTTTATCAGTCTCAGAATGGGGTTAATTCTATCCTCATTTTTTCTCAGCCAGAATACAATGTGGAAAGCGAAGAAAGGTTTAAAATAAGCCTTGGGGTACGCAGGGTTAAATACTGCAACCACAGGTGACATAGTGATGAAACTGTTATCTCTTCAGAAATTGTATTCTGTGCTTCGGATAATAAAACTGAAGATACATTTTTAACCAGAGAAGATTTCAAAAACTTTCTCCATTCTCCCAGAAGCATCAAGAAAACAACTCAAATTTGACCTGCCCATGACTCCTGTTCCTAGAAAGCTTGATAGGTGTATCTTTGTCCCTTACTCAGTGAAAGTATCACAGAACCACCTCTAGCATTATTTTCAATGAATAGTTCCTTGATAGGAGCCTATTAAAAAAAAAAACACCAAAACAAACAGCTGATTATTCATCAAGTGGCATCTTTGTAATTGTTTTTATCATGCCCCAGCTGACTTGACTGAAGATATTAAATGTTATTTCTATTACCACTGTATAGACAATGCATCTGGGAGAAATTTATTTTGGTTCCCAAATCATTAATACAATTATTAGAGCCTGAGGGTTTCCAAACAGGGTAAATGAATTGGACATGCAGGTCTTACAGAAGTTTGAAGAGGTGGCTATCAAAGTAGTGAGATGCTATTTTGAGCCCCCATGGCAAAATCTGTCGTTTCTGAGCCTGGAAGGCTGAATGGTGGCTTTCAGATTTCAGGCTGATTTCCAGGCATCATCTTTACAAACACCCACTGAAACCTACTTCTCTGTAAATGGGCTAGATGTGCCTAGAATTTGCTAAAAGAATAACTAGGGTATTCCTAATTCCACTTTTCAGGACAGAATATGTATGATCAACAGATTGAGAGTCATCAATTAATTGAGAAACTGGTTCCAACGCCATTGTAAATGAAATCACAGAGGGGGGGGGGGAAATATTTGTATCTTTTACAGGGATTGAGTCCAACAATAAGATATATAACATTTACTTAAACAAAGAAAAGTAGAAAATTGAGGGGAAAACCTAATCAGGATATGCAACAGACAGAGGTTGTTTTATTGTGTGTGCATCGCAACCTGTAATCAAAGATTTCTTCTTTTTTTAACAAAGGTAGATTATTATCAAGTTCATGTTTGTCTGCTAACAAGAAGGAAAATGTGAAATAAAGGTCTTAGCATTCTGATACTATATTTGAAGATTCATTTGTATTTTATGTAGTCTGTAGATTTAGAGTATTGAAGGTTATGCAGTAAATAAAAATAAATAGTAAATATTTTGGGTTGATATTATTTCCTTTTCTCAGAAAGAGTAAAAGTTGTCACAGATCCATTTCAGACCCACTTTCTAGCTCTGAGCATAATGCTGAAGGAAGCACGTGAAAGCAAAAATAGCAAGCAAGCACTGTAAATGTCCGTGGTGTGAATTATCTAAAAGCAGCTACGATTGCACCAGATTTCGTAAGTTTGACCCTTATACTGCCTGTGTCAATACAGTGTTTATGTCTGTATCTCATTGAGTTAATCCCACTGCTGTGGGACGAGAAGTAGCAGAGCCCACACAGCCATATCCCCAGCCCTTCGGACACATGAGCAGCATAGGCTCAGTTAAATTCTGAGTCATCATTCCAGCTGTGAGCAATTTAGAGCACAAACAGTTAATTCAGTAATAAAAATATATATATAAAGACAGATAGTGGTGTCTGTTATCAGAGATGAGACCTGGCAAATGCACCTGGCAAACAGAAAGGAGAGGCAATTAATCAGTATCAAGCACCACATTCAGAAGTAATGGAAAGAAAACAATAACAGTATGTGGTGCAGTTCTTAGTGGGAATCCTAAACAAGTATGAATTTATTTTGTCACAAACTGAGCCCAAAAGAAGTCAAAACAAGGTCATTGGTAAATTCCCTCAAAGCCCACTTAATCAAAGATGATGTGATAAAGGTTAGTCCACTTCCCATTAGACTGTGATTTTACTGGACGTTCACACTGGAAACATAAAGGAGAATTCAAGGCTAATGTAAAAGACATTCCTGTCAGGGTGACAGGATATAGCTGAATAACGAAACCATCTGACAGGCCTACCAATAAGTTGCATATAGACGTCCCACTTTTTTTTTTTTCCAAAATACTGTGATAAGCTTTTTCTAAACCAAACTGATAGCAGCTTATTCATAAAGTAAATTAGCTAAACACTATAATACTGTGGGATTTATATCCTACTCTAGTCTTTGAATGCAATTTGGTTTCCCCATGCTCTTACAACAATGTGTTTAAGAGCTAAAAGCAGGCCCATGGGATACATGCATTTGTGTATATTAACATCATCTTGCAAAATTCCCATTCTGGAAGACACAGAAGAAATTCCCCATCTTACCTGCCTTTGTACTACTGGAAAAGACTTTTAAAAGCATTTTACTCCTAGAAAAGACTTACATTCAGAGGCAGGATCACCTTTATATTAGATACTTAGCATCCTTATTAATGCTCTACTACTCTTGGCTGAATTCATCAGTCACTACTACCATAAATACTGTTTATTAGAGCTTGGTTCAGTTGCATAGAATTTTTCATGTTTGACTTCCCCATTAATGTCCATACCAAAAATCATTATTCTACAACTGGTATAACTATTGAAGATGCGGACATGAGCAGGTTTAACTAAAATAACATTATAGCTTTAGAACAGTTAAATCCATCCGTGCTTTAGATAGCCTTCCTATAATGCTACTCGCAAGGCTGCGTCATGGTTGGCTCTGGTCCTCCAGCTTGGCAATGGGCACCAGCTGTCTACCATCAGATGTGACTATAGAAATGCTAATGCCGGTGTAGTTTGTGTAGCATGCAGTCTTTCAGTCAGCTTTTGACCTTTAATAGTTAGTATCCTTCTTGCTGTAAACCAACCCCATATCACTGGCAGTATCACACTCAGAAGACACATCATAAGGTTGAGGTGTGCAGCAGCAGCTTACTCTGGTTCTAAGCTTTCTGGCAATTCAGTCTTTGGCAGGAGCACACCTAAATACTAATTCCCCAAAAGCAGCAATGCATAATTATTTTTTTCTCAAGCCATGGTTAACCAAATGGAGAAAGTTTACCACTTTCGTTTACAACAGCCTAATGGAGAAGCCTTCAGGACCCAAAATTTGATTGGCTTTGGATTCAAAGTTGTAACAGAGAAGTGCCAAAATATCCAAGGTATAGGGAAAAGACATTTAAAATGATAATGAAACTGTACAAAAATACATAGACATAAATGGAATCAGAAAAAACTTTAATCCTTCCTGTTCAAAGCCCTGTCCTAAAGGTAGAGATGTACATCTTCTTGTCTGGATCCTATAGCCTTTTGGTTCTTCTGTCCTTGCCTGTTTGTGCCCAGTCACAGCCTGATAGTTACACTACCTAGGTGAGATATTGGAGGTGGGATGAAGACTCACGTTTTCCTAACTGGAAGCCAGTTCAGAATTGCTATGTGTCACCATACACTGGCTATGGCTTGACTACTGAAACAAGAGGCACTAATTGCTGTCACCTTTTCTAACCACCTGATCACAGACATCACCACCAGAAGTTCACAAGAGTTCTTAATTTTTAGCTTGGTGCCTATTCACTGTGTATGAACAGTAGACCTGGGCAGTTTCTAGTCCAAACCTTAAGTCTATAATCCTTTATTACCCAGTAGAAGTGCCTTATTTTTGCCACAGACACTGGCATCAAATTCAGCTGTTCTGTGGCACCCTGCTGCTTGCAATAGGTGTTTTATTTTTAAATGCTGAATTCTACCACAGGTGTCTGCCTTCACCAGCTGGAAGCTGACCCAGAGACATTTAATTTAATACATTGAGTACTGCCAGGAAAACAGAGCCCTTCAGCTCTGGAAGCAGGAACTCTTTAATTCAGAATAGCCAGAGAGAGCCTCCATGAAAATAAACCACATTCTGAATTAAACTGCCACCATCAGCCAGATGCATGACAGCCCAAATAAAAGCAGAACTATTTCTGCATAAACTTCATTAGTAGGGTGAGCCTGAGTTGAGGATCACAAGGGACCCTAAGGTTGAAAGACTTCTTAGGGGATGATTATTTTTCCAGCCCACACTGTATTCATGCATCCCCTTTCTAGCCTCGCTACCACTGCAGCTCAAGTGCTTATCTCTGTCCTAAACCCAACCTTAGTACTGGCCTCAGCCTGAGTGCTAACCTAGAGATTCTGAAAAAAAAGGGTTGACAATCATTTAGCTAGTTTTTATTCAAATATATGTGCTAGTAGAAGAGAGATCTAATCAAGTCAGACTACACGCAAAAGCGGAATTAAATCCTCCAATAAGAACCAATGTATTCTTTTATGTGTTTATTTCCGTGTAAACAATTTGCATTTTCCAATGGATATTTCCTCAATAATTTCCCCTAGACCTACAATAAATGAAGTAGAATTACATACCCAGAAGAAGAGATTTCCAGACAGTCAAGCTTGCAGCACCTCTGCTGACTTGAGTGGAATAGTACCGGGAGATAAATTTTGATTCTCCTTCTTTAAACAGAGACTACTTTTCTGTAACAAAACCACGAAAAGCATAAAACAAAGGTAGAATTATTACAGCCATATGAATAATAGACACAATGTTAAAATTAACTCAATTTGTTAAAGTTTTTCTCAATCACTGCAATATCTTAGCTTTCTAGTCATCATGGAAATTTTAATGTGGAGAAACAGCATTATACTAGCAGATAATTAATCCCATACAATATCTGCTATTCAAGAAAATTATCTGTATTGCAACATAATTAGATGACATACTGACTGACTCCTAATTACAACAGATGCAGCTAATTACTTTAGTTTATCCTGTAAATAACTCAGCATATATCTTTATGAGAACTCAACAATGACACATTGCTCAGTGGGACTGTATAGGTAAACTGATTCTCAAGTTTTTTATGTATAAAGTTCTTATTTTTCAGTATTTGTAAAAGTTTTCCTTCCTATCTAACTTCTTAGAAACTAAATGATGGTGAATGGAAGAAAATTCAGGGGAACTCAAGTGATACAAACTGGTACAGTTGGGATTTTTGGACACTGGTCTCAATACCTAAAGAGGAACTGAATCCTGGAGTCAGATTTGCATCATACCTTTTTAAAAAGCTTTCTTCCTCTGTCAGGGACAAGACAAATGGTAATTTACCAGTCTACTGCAAATGCATTTGTTCCATAAAAATTGATCTACTCTTTTCCTCCTTTAGTTTACAGCATGGAAAAGCAGTAGTAGACAAGAGCTGTGTAGTGCTTGTATTACCTGTATACAGAAGTGAGGAATGAGTAGGAAGCTCCCATGATAGATACAGAGTTAAGTACCTAAATGCAGTCAAAATTCGGTGGAAAATGGATGGAAGCCTGAATCTACTTAAAAACAATTCCCATCTGTGTTGTTTGGATCCTACTGCAAACTGTAATCTGTCAAGGTATACAATAGCAGACATTAAATGTGTAGCTATCAATTCTGCCCAAAATGTTTATTTTTATTTCTTTTATCCTAATTTCACCTGGAAAAGTAAAAGTGTAAAAAAACTAATGCAAGAAGCTTGCATCACAGAATATTTTTATTCAAGTAAATGTAAACAGGTTACTAATACGAAGCGGTATATCATATAAAGTGGACGAATTAAACTATAGTGACTTTGGAGTAAGTTTTTTATGCTGAGTCATTGCAGAACTTTCAGAATCAGCTATCAATTGAACTTCACACATTTGTGCTATGGATAAAAGCCACTGACTAGTTTCAAGTGTAGAGCGTTACATTTCCTCCATTCCAAATATGTTTTCAACCAAATAGTCCACCAGTCTCATTTATAGTCCACATTTTTGTACTGGAATCAAGAATTCTCAAAGATTTTTTTCTCAAAGATTTTTCATCAACCAAAAGTAAGAATATTAAAAATGTATTTCATACATATACAAACTCATCTTAATCAATTTTAGGTTGCATATTTTATTGTAAAGTATAGTTTGGGGTTTTTTTAAATAAAAAAAAAAAATCAAACTTCACCATCTCTTACCAGGATTTTACTCAAGCCAGCAAGGTGATCCAAGCATGACTCTAGTATCTTTTCTTGCACTAAAACTTGACTGACAAGAAAGCACGTTTGCTTTTTTACTGTGATACACCTGGAAAGTACTTGTAAACAAGTGCTATTATTCATAAGCATTTTTCATAGTAGTACTTTACTCCAAATGCTGTGGCCAAATTTACATTTTAGTGTGTATTCTCCTTTTCTTCCTGTAGATTAAACTTTTCCCTCACGTTTTGCCGAAGTTCTACCTACTGCCAAAAAGCCTGTTGTACATCTCCAGAGACAGCTGTAATTCAGTGGCAAAGAAAGTGATGTAATTTGTAAAATGCTTTATATTCCATTAGGGCAAATAGCAATATATAAGTTGAAGACATTTTGAAACAGCTCCTCAGGTGGTACACACAATGAGGTTGCTTCAAAGAAATTATGGAGACAGGTGGCATAAATCTGCTAGCACCTGCCTCAGTATGATCTCTTGGGTTGAGGATTGATTCTGTTTCACTGAAAAAGGGAAAAATAACCACCTTAATAGAGAACCTGGCAAAAAGACTGACTCTCTCTAAATTAGAATTCTATTTTTGTAATTGCCCCATTCCCCTCTGTCATTAATTAGACCATTAAAGAAGTTGTCTCACATTTAGATGCTCACAGCTGTGGCTTCAAAGCATTTATAAAAACAGAAATGTGCCAAGCTTTTAAATCCCACTTCACACTTTCTTATGTGTCTTCGTATTTGCATAGACCTATGTAAGATCTTCACTACATAGCCATTAAATAAGAAATATGACTTCTTGCTCAGGAACTTGATGATCAGAGGTTGCTTGATGTTGGAGAATATTCTGAGAAACAGCAATAAATGAATATACATACACACATTCTTACCCTGCTCTTCCTATCAGAGACGTCATTGCAATGTTCCTTGCATTTGGATGATCATCTTTTGACACAGGCATTCAAAGTTAGAACAAAATAACAAAATATGTTTCCTGAAGTACCTCTGCAATATCAGAGAAAAGTAATACGTCTCATTATTCTTTCTTCACTAGGCACTACAACCCTGTACATTAAACCACAAATTGCCACAGGTAGCAACTGCTGTGGCAGCTTTAAGTTTCCAGTTTTTTTCGACCATTGGCCACGTTCAAAAATATATCAAAATCATTTGTAATTCAGTCAAAAGTTTAAGTAACATGGGCTTGCAGTTGTCTTGGAGATCGTTTACCATGTTTTCAGTTCAGATTTCTACAGAAAGTTTGCAATTCTACATTCCATTTATAAACACCAAATTACCAAGGATCAAGTCTCAGCATGACAAGAGCATAAAAAGGTATCAGTTCTCATGCAAGACTCTGAACTACAAAATCCTAGAAGTGATAGATCACACTGAATTCAGAATATTGAGCTCCCAGTGAATTTTAGATCAGTGAGGTTAAAATCAACCGTCTATACTTTCTTTGAAATATCACCTCACCTTTTACTACCCCACTTAGGAAACAACAACTCATTAAGATGACTACCTGAGTCTTGTCTTACTTTACAAGGCATATTTCATGTCTTGTGGTATCATTAAAAAGAATGCTTTTATGGTTTGATTTCTTCATGTAAAATTAATGAAGCTGAAAAGTCACATTGAAAAATTATGTTTACAGCAAGACTGTGATGCTGGCACGTAAGAAATACATTTTTAAAGACATAGAAAAGAGTTAGAATTTATTACAATGCAGTACCAGCATTCAAGTATAGGAGCAAACATAAACAGAAATTAATATTGGACACCGAGAAATGAGTAAGAATTAAGATCAGGATAATTCCAGATTTCTGGTGGGAGTTTCTTATTAAAGAAATATTTTTTCCATTCAAGTTGGTGACATGATATTGTTGAGCTTTGAAATGGTTTTACTTTAATATTTATGATGACATTTTACATTAATTTGTAATTTCTAATTATTTCAGAATGGCACACAAAAAGGAAAAAAAAAAAATACAGCCACTACAACAGGCTTATTTATGAAGTAATCACTCGCTGACTGATATAAATTGTCAGGCAGATTGCTAGCAAATTATTTTAATTATCAATAATTGCACCTATTTTAGAGACTGGGATCACTGGAGGGTTGCCTGTGATTTTTGCGATAGGGGAAACTGTTAGGATTTTCGATCTTCTGGCAAAATTTTCTCAATATAGAAGAAAAAAAAAGAAGTCATGCAAATTACAGAATGCAAGGATCACCTCAATTTCTCTCTATGCTATTTTTGATATACTGTGCATGTCAACCCATTGTTAGACTTCTCCCACATTCTGACAGCTACAATGACCATCTCAATGCTTATTTCCTTCTTTTACCATTACCTCTATACGAACTCTTGTCAAGTATTAAGATCTCTTTGTACAAAATAAGGAAGAAAAAAGGGGAAGAAACAGAACAACCTGTTCTCAGGTTTGTAAAGACTGAGAGCAAATCTCAAAGGTTTTGAGGACAGCCCAGATTAGTAAAGATTTTTCTTACTGTGTTTAAAAGTGCTTGTGACAGCTGGCACACTTTTTAAAGCTTCCATGGAGACCCAGTCTCTGACTGTAGTGCTCTAGACAGAGCTCAGCAGCTATTACTGATGCTAGGAAATCGATCAAGGATATGATGTGCTTTACACAATAGTGGGAGAATTTTGCTTTACAATAATGATCTTAAAGACAACAAAAGAAAGCAGAAATGTAAGCAATAATTTCATTTATATTAATAAAAAGTCTAGATTTCAAAAGTGTGGTATCTATCTCCCTGGTGTGATGCGCACAAGGGAAGGCAGAAAGAGGTATTAGGAAGAGGCAGCCAAATGATTTTCCAATGCATCATGATGATGTTTATCACATAGTATTTATATGTGGTTTCCACATTTTTGTCACAAGATTTCATAATAAGCAAATTTAATCCTGTTGTTTCTACTTTTGTGTACCATGTTGTTATTTCAAGGGAGTCACCCTAAGGTAGGAAATGGTTATCAGGTCTATAGACCACACAGTCTAGCTTGTCTGGTGAGGCTCCCATTAAGTGAAATATAGATATCCATCCTGCAGACACTTCCAGCTAGGAAGCAGACTGAGAACCTTAGATCCTCCCCTCAGACTACAGCATTAGTCAATATTAGAGTAAGGTGCATAATTGGCCAAATTGCTGTCTTTCTGACTGATTGCAGGAAGTCCCCAAAGGACACCACGCTTTCTCTAGCATATTTATCACTTGAAATTATTTTAGTCATTAATTTCTGCAGGTGACTCTACAAATCACCCACAAAAATCTAACCTGAGCCTGAACAGAAATGCAGTGTGTACAGTACACAAAGTTCCTTTCACTTGCTTCTAGCAGTATAAATTCTCATTCACCTTAATATCTACAGTCATGAATTTGCATTTTACTTCTGGCTGTACTCTGCTATCAAAGTATTTGCAAAGTGGCAGAATAATCCTCTCTCATGTCAAAGTATCTCATCTCACCTGTCTTGGCATAGAATATTGACATTATAATAACAAAGTATTCTCACTCATATCTATTTCTGGTAAGCACAAGGATTTATTTCGTAGTTGGTTCTAAGGAAGAGAAAAGGAGGGGAAGGAATGGAGAGATGGAGAGTAACCATTAATTGGTGAAGTAATCATTAACTGCTGATCACCATTAACCCACAAAAAAGCTATTTCATTCAAGATGTAATTGGGAGTAGTGCTAAAAGTATAGAATGCAATGGAGTCCTCTGAGATGTAATATGAGAGATTTATTTAAAGTAAGTTAGCAAGGAAGTCTGACAAATACATATTGCTTTTTGATTGCTTGTGCCTTTGTTCTACATTTGTCCTTCTCTACTAATTCTTATCCTCTGTTGAGATCTTTTTCTAATATTTTGGTACACACTAAGCCCAGGAAGGTTCATAAACATCCAAGATTAACCTCAGCCATGCTCTTGCTATCTTCTTTAGAAAAGCAAATTCAGAGAAAGTCTTTAGCTGAAATGATAGTAGTCTGGTAAAGAGTCATCCCTCAGGAAAACAAGATCAACAGTGAGCAATGGATCTGTAATCATCAACTAGGTAGCCCATCAGAGGTAGCTGGAAAAGCAGAGAAGATGCAGATGAAACATCTGAAAAGATAGCCTTTATCTTTAAAGAGATGGATGAATTAAAAGCGCAACTGACTGTTAATGAGAAATCCTAAGCAAGTACACTCAAGTCTTTTGCATTAATCCTTCACATCATCCTGTATCTTCCTCTTCAAACATGCTTTACTTCTGTACTTTCCTTTGAACTATAGACCAAAGATACTTCCATATTTACACTTCCATTAATCTTGATTTAGAAAACTCATGTATGCTTTCTTCTTTAGCCACCAGTATAACGAGTGCTGGCCCTGGGACAGAATGCAGATTCTGCTATCAAGTGTCATGAAAGATTGATAGATCAGATATCATTAACTCACAGTGACCACCCTTGGCCAGCCAAAGTAATCTCTGTTTAAGCTATCAAGGGAATAGAAATGGGCAAAATATGAGCTACTTAAAACTGCATTCACATGCATTACTGAAATGTGACCATATCTATTGAATTGTTTGTCCAGTAAGTCTGGAAATTTTTAAAACATTTATTTTTCATCTGTGCTCAAGAAGGGACATTACCTAAGTGCCAAGTCTATACAGAAATATTAGGATTGAGCAAAAGGCCTCTTTGTGAGGTCTACCTTGCTCTAAAAACTTAGTGACATTCTGCCCCCTAATATTTTTGCTCCACACTGAAGGAAATCCACTGTGTTGATGACCTTCACTTCCTTTGGTCTCTGGTGTCAGAAATTTGCAGACCAGCCAGGTTCATGAGGAGACCAAAGGCCTACAGAGACAAGCAGGCAGAAAGCCTGGCAGATACGGCAATTCTCACATTAAAGCCCTCAAAAGATCTGACAGCACTAAGAAACAGTCTGGCTTTCTTTGTACCACCATGAGCATACCTCCAGACCTCTATTTCCACTGCCATTCACATATGAGCTCAAACACTGAAGCACAAGTAGAACTTTTGCATGCATTCTCCATATCCCATAAAAACACCTCCCACACTGCCAGACATGAGTGAGACTGAAGGCATAGCCCAGATTATTATTTAAGAAAAGTATGTCTTTCCACAAGCTGTAATGTAATGTCTGATTCTTCACCATGCCTCATGAGGCAAAGAATGATAAGTAAGAACACATTAGACCTGCAGTGGATGTTTGCCTTCAACACTTCAGTGGAGCATTTTAAAAGGAAAATAATAAATAATCCGTTTCTACAGGGGAAGATACCCAAAGTACCATTGCTATAACTTTCATAATTTTTCATATATAAGGAAGGAAGACAAACTGATTAATAAAGGGAGTTGGAGAATGATGGAACAAAGCCCAGTTTCACTTCAAGTATTTACATCTTGCAAAAGAAAGGATTCCTTTTGATTTTTCTTCAAAAAAAAATCTTCATAAAAAGTCTAAATAATGCTAGTGCAGTGCAGAAATAACCTCATTTCTAAGCCTGCAGGTGAATTTGCCCTGCAAAGGACTTAGGGGTGTTGGTTAATAAGAAAATTAACATGAGCCGGCAATGTGTGCTTGCAGCCCAGAAAGCCAACTGCATCCTGAGCTGCATCAAAAGGATCGTGACCAGCAGGTCGAGGGAGGTGATCCTGCCCCTCTGCTCTGCTCTTGGGAGACCTCACTTGGGGTATTGCGTGCAGTTCTGGTGTCCTCAACATAAAAAGGACATGGAACTGTTGGAACAAGTCCAGAGGAGGGCCATGAGGATGACCATGGGACTGGAGCATCTCCCCTACGAAGACAGGCTGAGAAAGTTTGGACAGCTCAACCTGAGAAGAGAAGGCTGCGTGGGGACCTCATAGCAGCCTTCCAGTTTCTGAAGGGGGCTTAAAAGAATGCTGAGGAGAAACTCTTCATTAGGGACTGTAGTGATAGGACAAGTGGTAACAGGTTCAGACTTAAACAGGGGAAGTTTAGACTGGATATAAGGAAGAAGTTCTTTACTGTGAGGGTGGTGAGGCACTGGAATGGGTTGCCCAAGGAAATTACGAATGCTCCATCGCTGGCGTTGGTCAAGGCCAGGCTGGACAGAGCCTTGGGCGACATGGTGTAGTGTGAGGTGTCCCTGCCCATGGCAGGGGGGTTGAAACTTAACCATCTTAAGGTCCTTTCCAACTCGAACTGTTCTATGATTCTGTGATTCTAATTTGCCTCTTTTAGAGACAAAAAAGGTTTAACAGGATTTGGAAAAAAGAAAAAAATCATCTGTCTGCTTTAGTCATCAGTGAGGTTCACAGGAATTGCTCTTGAGCAACAGAATTCCTCTGCATTTTGGTAGTAAAAATATTTGGTTTTCTTTTTAGTTATTTGAAACCAGTCTTTCACTAGACATACAACTGGTAACACAACTTAATTTAGACAACACTAGTGGGTAGAGAAAATGTTTTGATTCAGTTTCTCATATGTTTAAGCACCTGCAAGGCAGATAGAAACATCTTCATTCCCAACAAAAATGTATCACACAAGGTAATTTAGGCTTCTCTCATTTCTGCTTCAAGATATGCTTAGGCCAGTTTCGAACAAGTTCTAACCATTAAAGTACAGCATTTTCAGAACAGTTGACAAAAATGATAAATATAATCTGTCTGATTAAGGACCAAGTGAGCTTCTTATTTCATGTCAGTTGACATGAAGCCTGGAATTATAAAAAGAAGAAAATAACTGCAGCCATTATTTCACAATTTTTTGTTTTTACATTGCCCCAGACTCCTTCAATACAACTTATTAATGGTTAAATGTTCCATAAGCACAATGTATTTCATGAGCAGCAGTAAAAGGATGTGAAACAGGTTTATTTTCAATGAACTAACCATCCCAAATGATGAGCATAATTCAACAACATTCTAAAACCAGAGCTACTCATTTGAAATCAGTGGATTGAAATCAAAGAAAAACACTGTTCACAGAAGAAACATGCCTTTTATTTCTTTTCCAGGATATGTGAGTGCACTTGGAGATCTTAGAAGAGGGGATAATGAAATAACTCTACTGCTGCCCAGAACAAGTTATTCACAGAATCTCAACTTAGTGAATTATCCAAATGAAGCTTATCAGTTGCCACCTACTACTTTCTTACAAGTATTTCTTGTCTAATACACATATAAATATGAAATTACTTGATTTTAGAAACTCAGTAAATAAAAATATACACAATTCTAAACCAATGAAAAGTCTTACAAAGATTCATTAAGCAAATAAGCAATTATCAATTAAACCCACAAACTATTCTCAATCCAAGCTGCAGTGCAACCTGTTGTACTGGGCAACCAACGTGATTTCTCACACCAGTGCTGCCCTTTGCTTACCACTTTATTTCAGTGAAAATGTTTCATTTCTCTGGCTCAAATTCTTACAACCACAGACAAGGCCAGTTTGGACAGAGACTTGGAGGACATGGTTTAGGGTGAGGCAGGGACTGCCCACTGCAGGGGGCTTGGAACTAGATGATCTTAAGGCCCTTTTCAGCCCCAAATATTCTATGATTCTATGATTACCCATTTTTATTTTCTATATCAGACCTACCTACAGAATGACTACTTTGTAGATAAGAGGTATAAGAGTTTATCCCAGTTGAAAATTTGAATGCACAATAGTTGAGCTATTTAAAATTGTTACCTTCTCTGGAGGTCTCAGAGCAGGTCTCATGGATCACCTCCACACATTTTTAAAGTGTATCTTTGTTTTTCAGACTGAGGTGTCATCCTGGGGTCTCTTAACGCCAAGATAAACAGGGGAAATGATAGAAGTGATTTTGACAGTTTTCCCTTAAAACTCAACATTCTAATATGTACTGGAAACCTTTTTGAAAGAGTGTTCAGATTTTATTCTGAAATGCAAAATTTAGGCTGAAGGAAGTCTTGATCCTGCAAAGATACATTCCATGCTTAGCTATCTATGTTTTGGGACATTCCACTGAAATCAATAGGACAATTCACAGGGCAAAGTTGAATTTACAGACAAGCCTTTGTCAATTTAGGCCTCTAAATAAACTAAATACATCTTTTTTGTGTGACTTTATTTATCTCTTATCCTTTTTCCTGTTTTGTTCTTTTTGTTAATTGCTAAGTAGTTTGCTTCTGACCTGACTGGGTAGATTACAGTCCTATGGGATATTGTTCAAGTGGGGTTGGCAGATTTCCAGTTAATCAAACCCAAACAAGTATATTTAGTTATTGAAACTGTTTTTACAAGACTGCATATTTATTACTGAAGTCTTATATCTCCAATGCAATTCCACTAGTCACTGGACAAGAACAAAATACAACTAAAATCAATCAGAAGGGAGAGAGATTCAATAGCCCTATATTCCTGTTGTAGTTTTGTTCCTTATACTCTGTAGAGTGATGAACTACAACTAGAACTTATTCAACAACACGTATCAGTGTCATTGCTGGATAATGTTCTGGAATAGCTTTATAGACTGATTCTGGCCCAGATATATGCAGACAGGAGTCTCCCTCTGAGATGCATCCCATAGAAAAAAGATTCAAGTTTCTCCTGCTCAGGTCATACTAATATTCCTGTTTACAAGCTACAAATCTAGATCCACAAGGCAAATCAGCTGGTCAAAAATTTAAAAAGCACCAAGTTTTTAATTGAACAACACTTTGATCCCATTCATAGAATTTACTCTATTACTTTCACCAGGGCTGGATGATGAGATTAAAAAGGGTGGTAACTGAAATAATTAAAATGTCTCCATCTCTTAAGTTGTCAGCATGGCCTTAAAAAATGCAACTTGTTAGTTAACTGCTAAAACCTGTCATTTAGGTTGTATCCATAGAACTTATTCCTCTTGCAGTTAGGAAACCCAGAAGATTTATTGGGGCATAGACTTGTTCAATGAATGTATTTGACAAGCTTCTTTTTTCCAAAACTTTATCTTTTCTCTGAATAAAAATATAACTTTTCCTCAAGCACCAGTCACATAATTGCTATCGGTCAGGGAGCAGCAAGAACAGGATGTTCCTGAGGGGAAGATGACTCCAGCTAAAGCAGTGTCTTACCAATAGAGCATAGACTACAGTACCTGAGCCACAAGGGCAGAGTCAGGCAGTAGTAGCAAGTTCCATTGACAGCCCCAAGAATTTTGTATGCTTGGTTCTTGCAAATATTAGGAGGAAGAATTTTTATTTCTTGGAAAGTTTACAGCAAGCATATTTCATTGTAGTACAGAAATAGCTGAAAATAACATTTTAGAAGATGAAATAAAGTAAGAAAGCTGCTTAAGCTGCTAACTAAAGCTATAAAAAGACCTCAAATTTAACTCCTTTCTTTGCAGAAAAATCTAAGTTAGTTCATAATCAAGTAGAGATGTTACTAAGAATGTCCCTTCAATATATTACCAATATTTAACTGATCAGTACTTCTACTTAATTTGATCTACAAATATACCTGTGGCACATACAGAAGTGACAGAAAAGGCTTACATAGTTCCTTATAATGTAAGGGCTTCTTACACTATTCAATAAAGGTCCAGGTCACTTTCTCCAATAAAGTTAATAGAAAACTTACATGAGTGATGGAAAATATTAGTCTTCCAAAACTGGGCGGGCAGCAGGGCTGAAAAGATGTTCCTCTTCCGAGATGTTATGCAAGCTCAAAATCTAAAATAATGCTGCATAGCTTAGGAAAGATGTGCAAGAACACTCTCTACTATCTGTGAGCTATATTCTTCTCAAAATGTTCCAGTGGTGTTAGTAGTCTAGCAACACCTCGAGCTATTATACCAAGAATTATATTCCTAATCGATACAAGGTAGTTATTGATAGAGCGTCTTACTGGGGAGACAGCAGAAAGAATCATAAAAAATAGATTGCCATTAGAGCTGATTATTAAGTTAACAGGGGAAAAAATAATAAAACCAGATGAGATTGGAATTTTCTATTGAGCTAGATTCCCAAATTCTACTGAAATGAATTAGTTTATAACTAGCTTATGCTCACTTGAAAACTGTATTATTGCTTGTCCTAGAGCATTTACATGGAACTAACCAAAACCTGTAAGAATACAGAAAACCAAAATTAATCTTTATGCTACTGTAAGCTCCAAAGAGTTCTTTCCAAGGGCCATAATGATTTTTGCATTTGTTAGAGTTACAGTTGGAGCCATAACTATAATATTTCAAGAATTACCAGCCCAGATGCTATGTGAAAAGTTTTTCTACCGATTATGTTCAAATCCTTTGTTAATTACTTGCCAAAGCTTCTGGTAAAATTTCTTTACCTCTTCTCCTTTTTAGGGAAATCCCTGTCAATTCTTTGTACTACCTGTTTAATATGAAGAATAACTTTACTCAGGAAGCTCAAACTTCCTGGGAATCATGTCTGGTGCCCAAAAAACCCCAAACAACAACAGAAAAAACAAACCAAAACACAAAAAACAAGCCGACAAACGAACTCCTTTGTTGTTTTTCTGTTTTGTTTGGTTTTGTTGTTATTTTACTTTAAAGATGCTTAAAGCCAGAATAACTTATTGCTAGCCTAGCCTTTCTTTCCTCCATTCTACCTAACCTGTTTTTATGCTAGCAGCCCAACTACCTGTCACTTCAGTTTAACAACAGACATCTGAACAAAGTGTATTTTAACTAAGCCATGCTTACCTCCTTCCTCTAGCTACTCTTGAGTCTCACAGCACATTGTTTCGCCCATGTCTTCTGCCTGAGAAGTCAGACTTTCATTGGCAACTGGAGATTCAGACACAGAATAAGAAAACATAACTGGCAAGACAATATCTAGTGTTTTTGCTGTTTCATACTGCAGGGTATGTAAATGCTAAAGTATTTAACACAGTTTTAACAATACTAAAACCTTAAGAAATCAAAATAAATCATTTATGGAAGAGGAAATGGACAAAAAGACAAAGCGTGCTCTGCTTAACAATTGACTTGTGTAGCTTTAGTGAGAGAATTTATTGGTAAGCACTACCATAAAGAGGGGAAGGAACTGAGAACTCGACCAGCACAGCCTCTCAATCATGGGGTGGAGAGGAAATCTGTATTGAAGAAACAGTCAAAATGCCACAAACTCCTCTCAAAAACTAAGACAGCACTAATGCAAATTATTCATACCAGGTCTAATAAGACAGTATGGACTGACCTGATCTTCACAATCAAGTCACAGAAGGAGGCCCTCACACTGTAGTTCACAGAATAAACCCATTAGCATTACTGCCTCTCCTTGTAGCAGCTGCAGATCTTTCCACTAGCAGCAAAGCTCTAGTACAGATGAGGGAGGGAATAGTTGTGCTCCCCTCCTGGCAGCTCAGCAGCTGTAATGTATAGGCTCTCTGGGAAGTAAGGTTGCTTTAAGATGTTCTCACTGTCAGAGAGATTATTCGTCAGAGATACACTAATTAACCACTGGAAGTTTGCATGAAGATTAGCTTTTAACCCCCACATGATTACTTTACTCCTGGGTTGTCTAAAAGAGGCCAAGAGGGGACCATAAAGGACTGCCCTCTTTCTCATCTACCATGGAAAATGTGTTCTTGGGTTCTTACTTGAATGCAAAGTGCCAGCTCTCCCTAGACCCACGTCCTTGTAAAAATCTTGTCATATAAAGCTGGAGTTTCATAAAAAAGAATAAAGAACCAGAGTGCCAGCTAAAGCAGTTCTTGGATGAAGACTGTGAGAAGCAAGAATCTCTGAGAATCTCCTTGCTATGCCTGAAAGAGTGCTGGGGAGCAACAACAGACAGAAACATATGAAAGAGTGACTGCTGCTCACAATGGAGACACCCTGGGTTTCTGGTGGCTTTTCAGTCTCAGTCCCAATTCCCAAGAATTCCACAACCCAGTGCTACAGGAGCTTGAAGAATGGAGAACTACAAAAGACAGACTTTACTATCACAGTGCAACTGTAATGTCTTCCTCCAGATCTCTGAGCAAGAAACGAATAGTGTCTAGACAAAGGAGACAGAACATGTTGTTCCTCTACCTATATCCAGCTTTCAGCTGATTTTTTTTTAGCTGATCTGTCACTGACAGAAGATTACATGTATAAAGCTGTCTCCTCAGGAAGTTTTAGTAACTACCTTGAACAGCCTTCGGATATATGTAAAGAAAGATCAGGTTTACTTAAACTACTTCATGGAAAAGCACCGCCAGTCAAAAAATCAGTGATTCTGGCATGACCCATTTATGACAGAGCTAGAATAGTGAAATATCATTAATGACTGAAACCACATCGGGCCTTGAATTGGACCTTGAAAACGCTATTTAGGAATTCTTCAGATTCAAATAAACGCTTAAATTGGAGAATTGAAAGGAGGCAATAAGCTAATCAAATTAATGAATTATTTAAAGGTTGGGAAATGAAACATTAAGTATATTTCAGGAAAGGAATAATAATATGAGCTTGATAAATTGAAAAAATAGACTGGCATCAATCATGTAGTCGATAAAAATATACACAGGCACTTAAATACAGACAAATAATGAGATGTAAAGAAACAGTAGAAAATAGAGGATAACTATCTCAACTTCAAAACAGGCAACAAGAAAGCAAATGCAAAGTTTGAATAGTATTATTAGGGCATTATGTGTAAAATCAGCAATTAGTAAATTCCCCTTTATTTTATACTGTTAAGGACCCAGCTTCAGCATTTTCATCACACTTCAAAAAGAGAATGAACAAAGCAAGAGAGTTCACAACCTTGAATGACAGAGAGTGATTAAAAGTTAGGAAAGTGAAGCTGATGATAAAAAAGCTTGCTGAGACTCAAGAAAAAATAGCTCAGGGAAGACAAAAATTGTCAGGAAGTAACAATACGGATTTTATAAAAAGAGAGATATCGATTACTCCGACTTCTCAGTGAGGACAAGAACAAAATAGAATGCATTTAACTTAAACTGCAACACAAATAGTCTGTTTAAACATTAGGAAAAACAACTGTCAAATGTCAAAAGGTTAGCACAGTGCTAGACATTACAGAAAAAAAGGTCATATATCTACCTAGAGCCATGAGAAGTCTAAATATCAAACAAATGCTATGTAGGTGTTCTCAAGAGATTGCTACTGTCATTTCCTTACTATAAAATTCCAAATGGAAAGGGAATGCATGCCTTGTTGCTAAAATGAAGAGTAATCATTTAATAAGGTAACTTTCTAAGAAGAAAGTAAGAACAGAGACACAGACCCTGTCAGTAAAAATTATTCATTCAGAAACTATTTTAGAATTAGTCTGGATAAATGTTATATAGATTTTAATTGGATCAACCATACATTACTTTCATACAGTCTGCTCTAGTTATCTTGGGGAGTTGGTTAGGCAAATCCTTTTAAGTTCATGAACTTGGCATCAAAAATCTAACTAAATAATTTCCTAACATGTGAAACAAGTATGTATTCAAGTGCAACTTCCCAGTATTTTACAATTATTCAGAAAGAAGACACATGATGAACTATTTAAGGGTGACCACGTGATCATTGTGTATATAATCTCTGTAGGAAATGTATTTATTATTTTGATATAAACTATGACAGCCTTTGCTTCCAATTTACCCTTTTATGGAACAGTTCGAACACAAGCAGCCCAGAGTTCCCTGACTGTAACTGACAAATATATATATATATAACGACTTCTTGAGAATTTAATACTGATTTTTTGAAACACCATTTACATACAGTATCTTAACTTAAAGTAATTTTGTTAAGCATCCATAAATAGTTTTGTTTCCATTCTCAAGTCTATCTTTAGTGTGTTGAGGTATTCCATCCTAATTCAGAAACCATATTCTATACTTTTTTGTCAAATACATGCCTATGTATGAAGCTACTTCTGCCCAGGTGCTTATTAGCACTGCAGTGCTGCAGCTTCATATGCTGACCTCTCTGTACCTTCACTTATGGCATCATAACCTTATAATACCTGCCAGAGTAACTGGATTGTTCTTGTTTGCTTGTTTCATCCGATCCAGGAGTGCTGAAATGTACTGTACTCTCTTGTACATATCCATAATGTCAAAAGCAATCTGTTGGGACCACCAAAATTCGTAGGGATTTCAGCTAAGAGCTTTTCTTCATTTTTTTTTTTTTTGTAAATATTAAACTAATACATGTTTTCAGTTGGTAATGGCTTTTATGAGACATTATTAATTGCTTCTGACCAAAACAAAGAACAATGCTCATATTTTCTGGCATTTAAATAACTCTGTCTTTCTAGCATCTTACTTTTTTTTCCCACAAAACCATGCAGCTCAGAGTTGAATAAGCTTAAATTCGATCCAGTGTTTGAAATCAGGATACATTTCCTGAGTGTGTATATACAGCGAAAAAAGAATGATACTGCAGGTGGACCAGAGGGTCTATGGAAGTGTGTGAACCAGATAGGGTCTATGAAAGTTTTGATCTGATATCACTTCGTGGAATATATATCCCTATAGTAAGGGATGGCTCCCTAAATTGAAAAGGAGTAGTAATTTCAACCCAAGTGGTACACAACTGTGCTTTCTGATTTCAAATGAAAGCCCTAACAAATTCTCATCATTCCAGATTAGTTCCATCCTGAGATGGCAGTGCTCAAGGCCATGTTGGACAGAGCCTTGGGAGACATAGTCTAGTGCGAGGCATCCCTGCCCAAGGCAGGGGGGTTGGAAATAGATGATCTTAAGGTCCTTTCCAACCCTAACTATTCTATGATTCTATGGAGTTTAGAAGTTCTAAACACAACCAACCAGTTTAAATATCAAAAAATGTATGGGAGGGGAAATCATATCCAAAAATGTCACTCTCAGTAATAACCACTTCAAGAAGAGATTCCTAATCAAAGTGCCATCTTTCAAATACAGTTGTCTAAAGATAGTTTTACTATAAAACTAAAAAAAAAAGAATCTAATCAATAATTTTAACAGTAATTTACAATTAAGCAGATGCACTATGTAGCTTGTGTCATGCACCACGACAATACACAAAGCTATGAAAACCCAAAAGCTGGTTGACCAATTTATGCACAGGTTCTGCAATAAGGAATGAAGAATTCTGTGTGGGAAAGTTGTATACTCTCAGTACCTACAGAGTTGTCCATATGTCATACCAAGCTTAGAAATTTATCAGGCACAAAAAGCAGAACAGAAAATAAGGACGTATGTCACACATGTCAGCTATCTAATGCTGTACTTTATCCTACTAGAGTACCTTACTCTAAAAATAATGACATCGCAGCAATACATGAATTGTTCTGTCAGCACTTTTTCCTAATCTTAAATCTCTGCTCAGGGGAAGTGAAAACACTGCCAATTTTTTTGTGCAGATTCATAAAGAATGAGGATTAGCAAAGCATCAGGTAAGAAGGTTATACTGTACTTTTTGAGATATTAGAAAGGACCATCTGCCATGCTTTGCATATCTACAAGATGGGTTTTGGCAAAAATTACCCAGATGATTGGTATAAGTCCATTTATAATTCTAGCCATTATTTAAGTCTCAGAAGTATGACTTCCACATAATAGTGGACTTAATTCCAGTCTTCACAATTTTTTTCACAACTGTAAAAATATATTATGGAAATTCTGGTTTCGTCATGCGTATAAATAATCATAAAACGAATATAGGGAAATATTCAGAAGAATGTGACCTAAAAGAGTAAAATTCAGTTTACTTATCATTATCTATGCAACTATTAGAGAAGTAACTATTTATTATTGAATGGAATATTGGCACCATAAATTCTACTACTGAGATCAAGGGGATTTTTTTCAGTTAATCAGAAATCCTTATTTTTATGAACATTTAACAAGTCATTGCTAGTTTTGTTGTAAACTACTGTGTGCCAAACAGCAGATAAAATTCATCCAGTTCTTTGAGTTCCATGTAGAGGTCCTATGCCATGTATAGGTGCCAGCAAAAACACACACTATGAGGACCAAACAAGGTAAAATACTTGGAACAAGTTAGGCAGTTGAAGAAATTACTTGCAGAAGGCTGTTAACTGCATTATTCTACATGCTGACAGAATCAAAGATTTAATCCATCTCATGTAAATTTGAATTGGTTTTGTCATCAAATAAACCTATTTCTCTATAGCATCTCACACTACCATGTCATATTTTACTATAGAAAGTAAAGAACACATCTGTTGTACCTGCCAGGCTAATTTAGGCAGTATTTCTTTCCACAGAATCTGCAAGTTTAGCCAAGGTTTGTTGAAATGTAACAGAGAATATGTAAAGATGACTACTTGCCAAGAGCAAGATTTCTGCTTTGTGCAGAGGCTGACAAATTTCAGAAGCCTCACATCTGTTGTCACCATGCAATGACACATCACAAGGAGGGAGAGAGGTCTTCGTTTCTGCATGATCTCCAGTATGGACATAATTGTGTAGGTTACAGTTCTAGCAAGAACAGTGGCAAAAGCAGCACACTTGAAATTACATTCATGTGTGCATGCATTTGCAGAACTAGATTCTGAGGAAGGACAGCATATTTAATGAATTTGAGTCATCGGAGCAAACGCATTTTCTCTTCAAAATTCTTCACCCGAAAAGTAAGGATACTTTTTTTCTGAGACATCTGGGAAACAAACATTCAGGAGGCAAAAATGCAAGTTAAAACATTATTGATAAACAGAGTATGGGAAATATATAAAACTAGAGTATTGTTTTGTGCTTCTTCTTGTTTTCTGACCACCTCAGAAGGAAGTTGACAACAGTGAAGCAGGAGTGTAAGAAATCAGGAAGGACATCTGAAGTGGCTTAATGTATATTACTGAAGGAAAGGAAATATTGGTGGGAGCTATAAAGCAAACACATGCTAAGAGGCAAATATGAAAAGAAACACATCAGTGAACTCCTTGACACAAAAAAGTCTGGACATGGAGCTAAGACACTGTCTCTGATGTAGTAGTTCTAGTAATTCAGATGAGTCTTCTGTGATTAGGCCATCTACTGGGATTATGAATAAAATCAAAGTATCTGATAGAGCCTTTTCTGGTGAACTTTAACCAACATCTGATTTTATTCAGCTCAGCTAGCAGCTTGTCACAAAACAGGCCAGTAATGCAACCCACCCGACTCTAAGAGCAGATGGCATTTCTTAGGAAAACAGGATATAACCAAATGTTCTGTGTATTATTCAATATAGTGCTAGCAAAAACAAAAACAGAACAAAAAAGTTCTATTTATTCTTTCTACTTCCCCATCACCAATATCTGATGTGCCTCCAGAGTGAATAATGTGTTCCTCACAGCAATATCCTCACATCTTTAAGGAATTTACTTTAAAAATAATTTCCTAAAGTGCAACAAATAAGTGTGAAAAATACTAGCAACTTCTCCTCTAAAAGCACAGAAAATTGTTTGCTTGTGAAGCTACCACAGGTGACTTTTTAGTAACATATAAAAAGTCTGCAAAACAGTAGATGCTGACTGAAATTGTCAAAACATTGTCCTTTCTGATTATTGACTGTGCACAGAAATTCCACAGTATGATCTTATTTGGGAAGGTTATGACAATTTTAAGGTAACTTACTGATTCTGTAGTTTATGCCTTATGTATTAGAGTCCATATATGAACTGTGTATATAGGTTTACCTGTACAACCTGACCATCTTATTTTCTTGTTTTAATTCAGTCAGGCAGAAAAAGTTTGAATTAACAGTGAAACTGCAGATGTGTGACAGCACATACATTATTCTGATGAAAATAAAGATAGTTCACTTACAGGGCTTCACAGCTAAATTTGCTTTCCTTGCTTGCCTCTGTTTAGTCCTATCACCACTAACTGACAGGCTGGGAATATGAAAAACAAACAAGCAAAAACAAACAGATGAAGAATCTCTTTTTTTTTTTTTTTTTAATTTTATGGCTGTTGATGGGTCCTTATTTTTGCTAGAATTAGGTGTTACCTTCATAAAATGCATTTTGTGGGTGAAATAAAGATGCTGTCAGTGACTACAACAATTCTGTCAAAAAAGTGAGAAAGGAAGACCTCTGATCGTGACAGAATCCTATTCCATCCAAATACTAAATAAAACAGTGTCAGAGGAACACATTACTGAGAGGAAATTTTTTTTAGTTTTAAAGTTAGTAAATTCTGGACCATTGATTAACATCATAGAGCAAACACAAGGAAAGCCAGCCAGTCACTTTCATCTTGTGACCCACATTCTTTCCTTAGTGTGAAATTAACTAACCTTTCAAAAATCATAGCATCATAGAATAGTTTGGGTTGGAAGGGACCTTCAAAGCACATCTAGTCCAACCGCCTTGCAATGACCAAGGACATCTTCACTTAGATCAGGTTGTACTTGGTTCAGGATTTCAGAGACCACACGAATTGGCAGCTGCAACAACAGCTATTTTGATTCATGGCAGAAATCACTATTATGTCTGAGCCACAATTTTTGCAAGCACTGTTAAAGCTAAGAAAGCTATAAAAAATACAGAACTCATTGCTGGCAGCTAGGCACACTGTGCTGGTGGCTGCTGAGTCAGGTGCAGTGCTGCTGCCCCAGGCCACCTCTCCAACCATCTCAGACAGCCAGAGCCTGCAATGCAGTCATGGCCTTATCCGCTCCTGTGAAAACACTGGGTTAGCACAAATGCTGTCAATAGTAGCCTTTTGATTGGATTTTGTTAAAACTGAGATTGGTTTTGTAGAGCTGAGCTACAGAGGTACTGTAACATCTGCAAATCTGGCAACAGACCTTGGATGTAGGCTGGGGAGGGGATGGGCAGCCTCAAGGGTGTGATCTCTTAACCTGACTCAGCTGCAACTGTACAGATGGTCATATCCTAGAATCGTAAAGTCAGCTAGGTTGGAAAAGACCTTTTAAGATCATCAAGTCCAACTGTCCCCCAGCACTGCCAAGGCCACCACCAAACCATGTCACCAAGGGCCTTGCCTATAGAATTTTTGAATGTTCTCCCAAGTATGAGTATTTCAGACCCATAAAATCTTGCTCTTATAAAAACCAATATAGATGGGGTAACCAAAGAACTGGGAGCTTGAAAACAATATTTAAATAGAAATAAATACCTAAACCCTTAAATTACCATTATATGTATGTATACACTCTTGTAATTTTCTGCTGATCTCTGTATTTCTTTATAGCCCCCTGCCCTTTTTTCACTCCCCCCTCCCCATTTTTTTATACAAGTGGCAAAAAAAAAAAAAAAAAAAAAAAAAAAAGGAAACCTTCATAATTCCTGAGATTGGGCATCAGAAGTATTTTTCACCCCAGCATCCCTTTCTCAAAAAACAGATGAATTTCCCTTCTAATGCAGCTCATCAAACACAAGATCAATCAGAGACAGATAGGAGATAAAGATTTGGATCACTTAAGGCTAATGCGGATAAAAAACTAGAGTTGCCTTTGCCTGAGTGACAGAGCTCTAAAAATGCACTCATATTTTTCAAGAGAAAGCTGAGAAAGACAACCAAATCCACAGGGTCACCTACACAACCACAGCTGTTACAATCTGCCAATTCCAATCTCATGCACACTGAGATTTGTGAAAGAGGTAGAATTTCAGATCTGTTCCTTCTAGCTTGTCTTCTAAATACTTCTTTTCAGTGCACCATTCTCATGACCCCTCTTTAAAAGTGTCTGCTGTTTCCATGTGTGCATATTACATAAAGATGGATGCTGTAATCTTGTGAATTCTGATGCAGAATATCAGTATGGCTGTATTAAAATAGCCCCTAGAGAAATTATCTGACAACTATGTAATTACTAAAGCATGCAAAATCTACAAAACTTAGTACTTCAAAATGGAAATGGAACCATGGCCTTGATTAAAGAGTTTTTTCCCCTACCATGACATCCCCTGGGAATTTTTAAATTCCATATAATGATCGCAATTCTGCAACCAGCTTCATAACTTTCTGTGTCAACCTTATAAACTTGCCTTATTACCATTCAACTTGAAATACAGTTCCACAAAATACCCTACATAAAGCTGGTGCTGAGTAATAAAAGAATTTTTGTTCTGTTTTCCAAGATCTTATTCTTCATCTTTCTTCTATTTACAAATTTAGAACTTGGGACTCAATTTGGGAGGTCAGGTCTACTGGAGGCTGGTGGAGCTGGTCTGAGGAAGGGGAAGAGCTATTTTGGTAGGAGGCTTGGCAGACTGGTCAAGAAAGCTTTAAACTAGATGGGGGGGGGGGGCATCATTCCAATCAGTTGCCAGCACTTATAATAAATGCAGAGTGATGCAGGGATGTTTCAATTGCTCCAGCCAATGAGCTGGCTTCATTTGGAGCTCAGCTCAGATGCCTCTATACAAATGCCTGTAGTATGGGGAATAAACAAGAGGAATTAGGGATGTGTGCACATCTATGGGGATATGATATAATTGAGACCTCGCTTGGAGTATTGTGTGCAGTTCTGGTGTTCTCAACATAAAAAGGACATGGAACTGTTGGAACAAGTCCAGAGGAGGG
>JANRGW010054452.1:77933-92053 GCA_024733675.1 Psilopsiagon aymara | reverse complement strand
TTTCCTTTTCAAAATAGCATCAGTCCTTTACACTGAGGATGGATTTTATTTGCTCCAAAAGGTAGAACTCTGAAGAGTCACTTTTATCGAAGTGACTTTTCAAAGAACTGCCTGAAATGAGCATGGGGTGAAGAGGTGGCTGATACTTCCTAATGAGTGATAAGAGCAAGAAGAAGCAGCCTCAAGCTGTGCCAGGGAGGTTTAGAGTTGGTATTAGGAAAAGTTTCTTCACCAAAGGGTAGTCTGGTGTTGGAACAGGCTGCCAGGGCAGTGGTGGAGTCACCGTCCCTGAAAGTGTTCAAAAACTGTGTAGATGAGGCTCTTAGTGATATGGTTTATTGGTGGACATGGCAGTGCTGATGTAAAGGTTGGACTTGGTGACCCTAAAATTCTGTTCCAACCTAGTTGATTCTATTTCCTTCTCATGTAGGTTTAGTGGGCTAGTAGATGCTGATTGGCACTTGCAAGTAGAAGAGTTAAAATGCTGAATATCAGAGCACCTCCTAATATGCGGAATGTTCCTCTTTTGATATGTAAAAGGAGTTAATAAACCCCTATGAATTGCCATACGTAAACATGGATAATCTTTGTACTGTATCAGGTTTCCTTTTTCTGTGGGTGAGTATGAAAAAGCACTGGATATATTTGATTTGGACTTTTCATGGAGGCAAAGGATTACTTATTGACTCCTATAGAAAAAGGAAGACTGATAAACTAGGATTTTAAAACTGCAGTTGAACACATTATTTTGCTGCTTAGTAAATCTTGTAATGGCACTGTGTCTTTGCTTTGAGGCAGTATTGTCACTCACGGGGAAATAACTTCATTTAGAAAGGCTGCACTTCAAGGGGCTTTGTTCATTTCTTGCTATACTAGTATAGGTGTTAGTGCAGACTCAGCCAATATGCAAAATCTAGTGAATTTCACGAGATAGTTCTTTTTAGAGTGTTGGTGATTATCTTTTGCCTAGAATACTTTTTCAGGCTTGTTTGCTTGCTTTTATGCAGACCTGGGAGGAGGCTACGCTGTTACTACAAAATCTTAATAAATTCATGTTCTCCTGTTACAGCTCAGTGGTTGACCTGCCTTTCATTTTAGGCAATGAAGGCCAGTCAGCGCTACCTAGTTCAAATGGTAGCATGCAGGCAGTGGAGAAGTCAGGTTTCTTCTGTTAATCCTCATCCAGGGACATACGGAGGTGTGAATTCTGGAGCTCACAGGTAGTGTGCTGTGCCAAACATCCATCCTGCTGGGGCATCCACCCACCACTGGATGCAGTGGTGAGGTTGGTCTGCTTGAACTCCATGCAGAACTAGATGTTCTCAGCTTCCTTGGGTGCTAACCACAGGTGAACCCAAGGACTTTTTGTCTCCAAGCCTACTATGTATTCTCATGATTTCAGATGCCTAATACTTCTTCATGTAAATTTTCTTGTGTGTGTAGTTTGGTAAGCTTCATAGCTTGTTGCTTGATTCAGAACAGGACTGTCATAAAAATGTGTTTCTAGCATTTTGCAACTGAGTTCCAATCTTTCTGATTTTTCTCTTAGGCTCTTTTTATATTTTGAATGTTCCAGTGGAACATTTCTCTTTCAGCTAGAAAATCTGTTGGGGTGCTTGGGGACACTCATATGCATGATGATAGTTGTGACAAGCTTTCAGGCTCTTGATATATGAAGTTTTGAAGCATGCCTTTATGCCAAGTTATCTGGACATTGTAAGTGACATCTTTAATTCTCTCCTATTTTCAAAGGGCCTTTTTCAAGATTCTGGTATCCTGGGCTGTTCAACTGTGTATAAGAGTACTATTAGAGCTCGCTGTATCTAATGATTGGTTGCATGTATTCTGTTCACACAACTTTCATTTTATTTATTTCTGACCGGGCACATTATGGGTTTTAAATCATTTTGGAACATGAGATTCTGGTGACTGTTTCACTTTCCATTCTGGGAAACATGGACTTTTTCCATACAGTGCCATGGTAGTTTTGATTTTGTACATCCAGGGGGGCCTCTTGGTAGAGTAGGTGTCAGTAGGGTATTGCCACAAACGTAATCCCAATGCAGGGTGGTAAGTTCCATTGTGTTTCTCAATGAGATGTTTTATTTCTCAGTGATATGCATTTTTTAACCTGTACAGCATTTCTCACATCATTACCATTAGCAGTTTTCTGTAGGACAAACAGATGATTGTTACTGTCAAAGTTGTCATACCTAATTCTTTACCTGTTTTATTATGCAGTTATATAGCTTGAGATTTTTCCTCCAAATTTGGATTATTCCTGTGTTCTGGATTCTGTAATTTCAGATGGCATGCCTTGAGCATTATTTGATGGTTTTGAAATGCAGTGCTCTTAAACTGCCCGTAATGCTCACCATTATCTGGCCCCAGCCTGATACATGGCAACAGGTTGTTACCACCCATGCTGGAGATCAGAAGAATCATTTTACAGCCTTATTCAGTTTGATGGATGGGTATATAAGTTCTCAAAGAATAAACGGTTATTTCAGTGCAGTGACCTTTGTTGTAAAGGGAAATAAGCCCCTCAGGAGACTGGTACATAGGGAGCCCAAGTGTTCAGTGAAGTGAGTGTGGTGGCCAGAGGACAGAAAGCCGGACTGGAAAAACCTAGGACATAGCTGGTCTTAGAGCACAACAGGGAAGTTCTGAAATAACTCAGGTCTTGTAACAGGGCTTATCCTGAATAGCATGGACCTTTTATGATGAAAGTCTTTAATGTTGTGTGAGTAATACAGATTTAAGATGATAGTACTTGTACAGTTATTGGGTTACTGTGTAAACTTCCACAGAATTGACACCATTTCAAAGTCTTTGGGAGATCATAACATTTCTATTAAAAAGTTATTCTCAAGGGAATAGAGGTATTTTGTAAAGGAGAATAAGTGCTGTGCTATTGTATTCACATTAATAACTAAAAACTGGCAGGCATAGTGTGAATGTCCAGTGGGTGTTCAAACTACACCAGTGCCAAGAGCAGAGTGTGATGGCTTCCTGCTGCTTTCCCTTTTTATCCCAACAGCAGTAAATATTTGGAGAAGACTATTTAGAGCCTGGTTCTTTTGTTTCTAGCATTTACCTGGTTCTTTGAAAACCACCTAGTTCTTATATAATGCAAAGCAACTATGAAGACTGAAAAACCAAATGAAATGAATTCCTGATTTTTAAACATCTGAGTGTTAAATACATGTTAGGACTTTTTGAGGTCTGGCTGATGAACAGCCATGTGTTGTTATTGTTCAGTGTTTACTAGGATTTTATCCTAGTAGCATAGGTAGTAACTGATAGTATACTTTCAGTTTCAAAACTGCCATGTAATATGTTAGCATGGCAGCATGCCTGTGTTTGGCGGCCAATGAAGAAACATAGCTGCATATTGGAATAGTAAGTAAATTCCAAGACCCCAAAACACGATAAAAACTTGACAAGCAGACTGTTTCAGTATTTGTAAGCAATTATTTGGCTCAAATGCTACCCCAGAAGAGGTGCATGATGTACTGTTTCAAAATGTCAATAGAAACAAATTCAAAGTTGATATTCTTTTGGACCGTAAAGTTTTCTTTAAATCATAGAATAGTTAGGGTTGGAAAGGACCTTAAGATCATCTAATTCCAACCGTCCTGTCATGTCCATGTCCGTCACACTAAACCATGTCACCTAAGGCTCTGTCCAGCCTGGCCTTGAGCACCGCCAGCAATGGAGCATTCACAACTTCCCTGGGCAACCCATTCCAATGCCTCACCACCCTAACAGTAAATAACTTCTTCCTTACATCCAGTCTGAACTTCCCCTGTTTAAGTTTGAACCCATTACCTCTTGTTCTGTCACTACAGTCCCTAACAAAGAGTCCCTCTCCAACAGTAGGCCCCCTTCAGGTACTGGAAGGCTGCTATGAGGCCTCTTCTCCAGGCTGAACAGCCCCAGCTTCCTCATCCGATCTTCATACGGGAGGTGCTCCAGCCACCTGAGCATCCTCGTGGCCTTCCTCTGGACTTGTTCCAACAGTTCCATGTCCTTTTTATGTTGGGGACCCCAGAACTGCACACGGTGGTCCAAGTGAGGTCTCCTGAGAGCGGAGTAGAAAGGCAGGGTCACCTCCTTTGGCCTGCTGGTCATGCTTCTTTTTATGCAGCCCAGGATATGGTTGGCTTTCTGGGCTGTGAGTGCACGCTGTTGGCTCATTTTCAATTTCTCATCAACCAACACCCCTAAGTCCTTCTCCACAGGGCTGCTCTGAAGCTCTTTGCCCAACCTGCAGGTGTACCTGGGATTGCCTTGATCCAGGTGTAGGACCTTATACTTGGTTTGGTTAACTTCATCAGGTTGGCATTGGCCCACTTCTCAAGCGCGTCCTCTCTGGAGCTACTCACCTTGGCACATGACCATTAGTGGCCAAAGATGACCTGTTCAAATCTGCCGTCATCCCCTAGGAGTCAGCTGCTTGTGCCAGCTGAGCTGCTGGCTCCTGGGCAAATCCTGTTGAGGACTTGAGGCTTCTTCAGTTGCTCTCACTGCTCAGAACTGAGGCTCGTCTTTCCATTAGCACTAACTAGTCTAATTGTCTGTTTTGTCAGGTACTGCTTCACATAAATTTTAAAGTGTTATTTTTTTTAAGACCTAAATTATCAATGTAATTCCTTCTTTGCTAATCTGCTAGGGATGTTTTCTGACTGGGAAGCAAGGGGTATCAGAAAGTGAAGTATTTGTTGAATTTACAGCCAGTAACTTCAAATCATCTTTCTGAAAACATGATTAGAACTGGACCATTACCTATAAGTGACAGATTTATGGCAACTTTTATATACAGTTGTAGTTTGTTTTCTTCAATTTATGTTGCTTAACACTTCTACCAGCTGGAGTCTTTCGGGCAGTTCTGTTGGTTTGGATGGCTGATTCCTTTGCTAAGCTCTTTATTAACTCCCAGAGTATTTTCTGTGGCACTTCTTGGTTCATGAATGAGATAGCTTTGGTGCTTTCATTATAAGGAGTGCTTTTTATAGACAGTCTTAGGCAGTGTCAGAAAAAAAACATCTTTTGTTTAGGCAATACAGACATGGTTCAATGCCTTCTCTGTTTTTGTTGTTGTCACTTCAGTGGCAAATTGTTTTTACAATATTTTTTTTTAATTCGTCTCCCCACCCTCAAAGCTGGTTTATAATTTGAACATGCAGCCACCTCTTCCCTCTTCTGTGTTGTATTTTACTTCAGAGTGTCCTGATTCTAGCCTTTTTGTGTGTGTATTTTGTTTCTTCTGTTCTCCTTTTTGACACGTTCAGTGGATCTGTGATGTGTTTCCAATGTAAAAAAAAATAATTGTTATTCAGCAGTAGTACTGATTTTCCCATGTAAGAAAACCTTCTACCAATTATGTTTATACAAAGGTACTTCTGTGGAAAAAAGATACCTGTATCCTCAGGGAGTGTGATACTTCGATTTTGTAGCTACAGTGGGTACAGAAAATAACCAGCGTAATCAGTGGTTCTTTCAGGACAGAGGAATCATAGAATGGTTTTCGTTGGAAGTTAACTTAAAGATCATCTAGTTTCAACCTCCCTGCCAGGGGCAGGGACACCTTCCACTAGACGAGGTTGCTCAGAGCTCCGTCCAGTTTAGCCTTGAGCACTTCCAGGGATGGGGCAGCCACAGCTTCTCAGGGCAAAGATGTTTGGGAGGATCAGTCCCAATACTGACCCCTGTGGAACACTACTTATCACTGATCTCCGCTTGGACATCAAGCTGTTGAGTGTAACCCTTTGAGGGTGATCATCCAGCCAATGCTTCATGCACTGAGTGGTCCACCTGTCAAATCCATGGCTCCAATTTAGAGACAAGGATGTCCTGCAAGACAGTATCAACTGCCTTGCACAAGTCCAGGTAAATGTGAGGTCAGGCACTCAGTACTCAAAGGAGTATCGTTATTCAGCATATAGAATATATGGCATGTGCTTTTTGAACGTTATTTAATGTTTCTGTCAGGGCTATATTGGTTTTGTCTAAAGCATTTTCCTTAACTGAACTTAGTCTAGTCCAAAGTTGCATTTATGTTTAAATTATTTGAGGGGCAGAAATATCTTCATACCTAGAATGGTATGGTCTTGATCCTGGGCTCAGACTGCTGGTTGCTTCTATCTCAGAAGTAGTAAGTGGCAATGTATTTCTTTCTATTAGGTGTTTGGTCAGCTATGTCATTGTGAAGGCATTAGGTAAGTGATCTGCCTGTCCCTTGTGGCAAGTACTGCCTATGATTTATATTTGGTAGTTGACAATTTTACAGCATTTTTATGGAGCCATTATTATTTATTTTTTTCCTATAATCTGGTTTTGTTGCTGTTCTTCAAAATCATCTCAGATCCTTTAAACTGAAAGCCAAAGAGCTTTATAGTAAACATTTTATTTATTTTTTTTTTTAAGTTTTAATCCAAATAAGTCCAATTTCATTTATATCCTCAGCTGCTTCTGTAGGAAATAACACATCCATGTTGTTTTATCAACTACAGAAATATTTGTTTGGATTTTATTCATAGAGGCATGTTAGGATATAGAAAAGAAAAATTCTGATTGAGTTTTAGATATGCAAATCACAGTATTGCATGCGAGCTGCTTGCTGCAGTATGTTTTTACTGAGGCCCAGTAAAATGTGCTATTACAGGAACAGCCTAACTGAAAAAGTTAGGTAGGATGTCTGAGCACTTTAAAACTGATGACTTCTAAATTCATTACAAAATTATTGTGTTTAAGCAGAGGTTTTTTGGTGTCCCGTACTTTGCATCCATGGAGGTTCTTTCTACTTCTTCCATATTTAAAAAGAATTTTTTTACATTGGCAGAAACAAATTTAATCTTTTAACTTTGCAATGAGACTTCTTTTATCACAGTCCCTTTTTTAGGAGGAAAAAAAAAAGCTATAATGTGGTTATTCCCTTTTACATGCCCAGTTCAACTTTTAGTGAAGTAAATGTTGTTAGCTTTTTGGTGTCTAATGAGTGTAAAGATTACTGGAAACTCCTAACTCCCAGTTACCCAGTGGGAACTGGGTAACTTTGCTTATGGCACTGTCTTCTATAATTTGGAAATCAGCAAGCTTTCGAAAATGTAGACATGGTACTCTGGAGGCAGAACACTGTAGTCAAAAAAGTAAGCATCTATGTGCCACTGATAATGATTTTGATGTGTTTCACGACTACTGCCCAGTAAATTTATGGAAGAAAAGGACAAAGCATAAGATGATCTATGTTATCTTTTAGGATAAAGTAGTAGCCTAGAGTTCAGAAGCTGTAATACTAAAGAAAGAGAAGAAGTCTGGGAATAACTGTATATGAGACTTTTGTTTCTGATTTGTTTTAACATTTTTTTGCTGGCTGTGGAGCAAATATTGATAGTCTGGAGTTCTCTGACAGGGGTCTACAGTGAGTGAGAAAATGAAGGCATTCTATTGCTATCAGATGACACATCCTGTAATAACTGGCATTGAACACTTCTTGGCAACAACTGGTTATAGCATAGTTTGCTAAATATTTAAGCCATTGCATCAGTTAAATACTTCTGCCATTCCTCAATTAGCTCTCCCTCCCTTGTAACACCATGGAATGCTCAAGAATGGATGAATTGCTTAAGTATGCCAATAGAGAATTAACCCCCTCCTTTTTTTTCTTTTTTTCAGTCATTGCCTTGTGAATTGTATTTAGTTTATTATAATAAATTATAACTACTTAACATGCACGTTTTTTGTCTTTGTTTATGTTGACCTTGTTAAAGGAAGGGGTATCCAAAAATCAAAAGATGTGGTGTGAGTCATGAGATGACTGATTCTTGAGTAAGTGCTTGAGAGAAGATTAGTAGGTTGAAGTGGGTAATGTTTTTATGGAAAGCTAGCACTACTGAAGCAAGTGGTGGCTTGCATGCTGCTCTGGGGACCATATTATTGAATATAATGCTTGGGGGGGGGAATGTTTATTTTTTATAAGCTATTTGTAAATTAAAACCAAGCAGAAAAAAAGATGAAAAAGGAGTATTAAAACCATTTTTTGGGGGGTGGGGGGGTGGGGGAATCAATTTCCCAACTTCAGTCCAGATGATGTGAACTTGAACAGGGTAGGTAAAGTGAAGGCAAAAATACATATCTAGCTTGTCAGGAAAACCTGGTTTCGATAATAGAGTAGCTTGTGAGGCAGAGGTTTAAAGTTCTGTTTGAATAAAGCGAGATCAGAGGTTACAGCTCTCCGGTCTGCCTTTAATGGAATTTTTTATTTTATGTGCATAAGCAACAGTTCACATAAACTAGGCAAGTTTCACGTAGCTAAGCAAGTTTTGCAAGGTAGAACAAGTTATCACATTATTTACATTGTTTGTTTCTCATAGAAACACAAGTCTTTTGTAAGATTCTGTACTTTTTCACTGTTCTCAGCAGTTTGTATATTTTTAGCAAGGACACATTCTTTTTGTTCCGCATAGCTTTTGGTCTCTGACTTAAACTGCTATTCATCTTTACCTTTTCATCTGAAAGAAAGAAACTATTAACGTTTTTGACAAGCAAACATGTATTGTACTCTGAGGCATGTCTTCTGAATTCTACCTAGCAAATTCAGGGCTTAATGAAGCAGATAGCTGGGTTTTTTTGTTATTCTGTAAGTGAAGTAAGGTTTAAAGAGTGTAGAGTTTTGTTTTCAATTGTTAGTAGCTGTTAACTATTGACGAAACTTTTCTGATTCAGGATAATTTTGAGTGGTAGTCACAAATGCCTGTGTTATTTGGAAAAATGTAAAAGAAGCATGTCTTATGTTCTTGATAAAGTAGCTGTGTACCATGGTGGACAACTGTCTCACTGAGGATGTACACTCTGAATGATGTATGGAGATCCTGCTTTACTGAACATTGTACAAAGTTGTATTACTTAGGTTATTACTGTCTTTTCTGGTTAGTATATACAGTGCTTAAAAGGAAGAGAAATGAAATACTCATTTCCTTTTGTATATGTAGGCAATTGAAAAAAAGAAGTACGAAGTGAGTTGCCTGAGGTCCAATGGTGTGAACTTGGAAATGCCATTATCTAGAACCAAACCCATATTTTCTGAATCCCAGTCCAGCTGTAATCTCTCAGCTATAAATCCCTCAAGTTTCTTTTCTGGCATATTGGAAATGCTCAACCCTATCAGGGTGATATGGCATCTATGACTGGAAAGTTTTTTATTTTTCTCAAGTCAGCTGAATCAAATAAAAGAATTAACAGAAGGTATAGAAGGAAAAATATATTGAAAATAAGAAAAGGCCATTATTGTGTCACCCTCAGTCAGTTCTTGAAAGGGTGCATAAAAATATTTATATTTATCTGAAAAGAATTTTTTGTTGTTTGTTTTTTTTTTTTTTTTGTGGTGGTGGTTTTTCTTATTTTTTCCCCAGAATGGTCAGTGGTGTTATTTATTTTCCACACTTGCTCAGAAGTCATTAGTCTTTATTTAATCACTGGTTTATGTTGACTTGGTTTGTTGAGTTTTTACTTCATTTACTTTGATTGTTGTTTTTTCAGTTGTGCTGCGCATTGCTTTGTCATGTGTGGTGGCATCATTAGGATTCAAAAATATTTTTCTTGGTGCCTCGTCCTACCCATTGTATGCAATAAAGCATGAGTTTTAGGTTCATTGAAAAGTATTGAAGCTGCATACACTAGAAAATATTTGAGAGTCAAGTGTATTATTACTTGTGCTGCTGCAGAGTCCTAATGTATTGACAGGCTAAGATGCTATTTGTAGCTGCTTCTTTGAAAACGTTGTAAATATTCCTTCTGCCAGTTGTGATACACAGTAGTTGTTTTGGCTGTTTGCTTTAGGTAATTGCTTCCAGTGGCTGAGTTTAGATCAAGTAGTCAAGCTAGACATATGCTGTATGCTTTTGGTGCTCGCATTTTTTTGCAAATTTAAAATGTCAGTAAATACTTTCTTTTATGTTGTTTATTGTGGCTAATAACGTATTTGGGTTTTGTTTTTCCAGATCGTGCTAGTGAAAGCATCTGTCAACTGAAATATGCCTTGGAGGAGAGACAGTTTGGAAAGGGTGAAGGTGAAGCTGGATTTGACAAGTCCTCTGTGGACAAGGGCAGTGGTGATGTGGACGTGAGTAATGATGACAGTGGGAATACAGCCTGGCAGAAACTGCAGCAAAGTCACGCAGGTAAGATTACTGTGAAAGCAAATAGTTTAAAAATGGTTAGAAATCCTACTAATTTCAATGGGAAAAAGTAAATGTTTTTGTTATAATGTTTTTTTATCTCTCCCTAGTAAATCAACTTAAAATTCTACTGGAACATCAAGAAAGAACGGAAAGTGAAGTCTCTCTGTCAAGGAAGAAGAGGTCATTCTGTGTATGTTTCTTCTTGTTTCTTTGGTGTTTTTTAAATGAATGGCATGCATTATGAGGTCAGCTTTCTAGTATCCAGGAAAAAAAAAAAGGCACAGGAGATTCCTGAGGCTATGGACAGAACTTGGCATGCTTATGACCATAGTGGAAATAAAAAGAATCTGTGATGCAGAATCTGGGCTTTTTTCCTCTTTTGTTGACCATAGAGTGTGGATCACAGTCTATGTTGTTTTCAGCTTTCTCATATTTTTCCATCAAAAGTTCGTTGTTTTTGTTTTGGAAACATTTGGAATTGACTGCGTGTACAAATTTCTGTAAAAGCAGCATCTGTTTTCCCTTGACTGTTCTGTGTGTAGCATCATAGTTGCAACTATGCTTTTTCTTTAGAGGATTAGGGATGTTCATGTGAGAATAGGTTTGTAGCTTTCTGCTAAAATGCAGTGGTCTGGGACAAAGTTAGTTTACACCCTTGAAAGGCCTTCTTGGATTTAGCCTTTTTGCAGCACTACACCAAAGTATGTGCAATGCACAGTTCAGTTACAGAGCAACTGCTGGATACTAATATCCTCATGGGAAAATAATTCAAAGGCATTGTTCTTTTGATGGCCTCTACTGAGTACTTTTGGTTTATACTAAACAAGACAAGCAGCTCTTTGTTGTCAAAGTTGAGGTAGCAGCAGAATAATCTAAAGCCTCTATTCCTGCTGTGTTGCTTTGAACCTGTGTAATGAGCCTAGCTCTACTGACACTGAGAAATTTTATTTAAAGTTCAACTTTTCTAAGTGTGCTAAAATCCATGAGTTTAGACTGGTTGTCCTGCCAGTTATGTTTGCCTTGTAACAGTGCAGGATGGAATTAGTGTTTTGTAGCTCAAGGGAATGGTGCATCATTGGTTGATCTTGACATGACATGAATCGCTATCAATTTTTATTTAGCCTTTGGAGGGGAGGGAAAACATCTTTTAATCCATCTTTGTCAGAGTTTTCTACTGATAGTCGGAAATTTTAGTAGAGTGGAAAAATTCAGAAAACAGGATACTTTTTCTCAGAAACATGTGGTAGTACTTTCATGGGATGAATTAAAGGATGAAGAAGTAAACCGAGAAAAGATCTGAATTTACCATTTTGGTAGGGCACAGTCCCATTTCTTTCTCTTGAAGTTTCCAATGAGAGGGATTCTGTTAAGTGGTGGCCTTAGTCTTCTTTTTAGCTGTCCTCCTTCTTCTTCTAACCAGGATGTGAAAGCGTTCTGAAGACAAAGTGTAAAGCTCAAAAAAAGTGGATTACAAAAGTATGCATACATCAAAAAATCCCCCAAACACTTATAAAATGCAAGCTTGACTGGTGGTTTGCTGGACACTGCAGAAATGCTCCCTGTATAAGAATATTAGATTACCCAAAGTTTAAGGAAAGCAAACTTAGATTATGAGTAACTTTAACCTTTTGCTTTGAATTATGATGAAGTACCTGGCAAATAGAATAGTAAATGGTCATATGTGTCTATAGCTAAATATAATATTTCACAGGAAGTATACTGTTTAATGGACTTTACAATATTTCATGTGTATAAATAACATTGTCTGAACGAAATTCCTTTATCTTGTCTGTTGATAAAAATTGCAGTAGACATCAATTGAGTATGTCTTTTCTTTGATTACACCTATATTATTGGGCAGAAATTTTCCTTTTGTTCTCTACCTCATCACCTAAGATCAAGGCCCAGCAAGATTGCTTCATACAACAACTGCAGTTCTACAAGCTGAGTCTTTGCTAACTGAACTGCACCCAGCCTGGGTTCCTGGTGCTTGCTAGAGCTGGAGTTCCTGTGCTGATTCCCATTGTTTTTTGCCAGTTTACAGGGCAGCAGATTTAGGACTCCCACAGAAGAATCTCTGATTCTGTGGTGTAAAGGTTTGAAATTTGAGGCATTCTGGAAATGCACAAGTTGGGCAAAATTATTTGGGATGCTAGCATAGTCCACCACTAAACCATGTCACTAAGGGCCTCCTATGCATGTTTTTTGAACACTTCCAGTAATGGTGATTCCACGACTTCCCTTCGAAGCCTGTTCCAATATCTGATCACCCTTTTTGGTGAAGATTTTTTTCCTAATATTCAGATCTCGTATGATCAAAGAGAGGCTGTAGTGTTCACGAAACAATTTAATTTGTGACTTTAAGGGCATTTCAGTAATATTTACTTGCATTCTTTATCTGTACTGTATTCGTAGGTGTGAATGCTCCAAAGCTGTAGGAACTGCTTTTCACATTTTGTAAAAAGCTTAATCCCTGTACAAATCTTACTGAGTAAGCATTCCCCTCATTACCTTCTTCAACTCGTTATTTGTGAGGCTATCAAAAATTCTAGCTGTTTATAGGGTCTTCAGAAAGGTTTTTTTTGTCTTTGAAAATGCCAATAATCAAATTCTTTGATAAATGTGATAACTATTACACAATTTCCTGTGTTTGTTTGGAGGTATTAAAATTGCAGACATAGTTGTGTTTCTGTAGCAATTGCTAATAAACATTTAGAGGAGTTGGTTTTGCACATCCAGGACTCATTAAAATTCAAGGGATATTTATATTCATTTTGTAGAGAAGAAAGCACTCCTTTACATGTCTAAAATGGAAGATGCACTTAAATAGCAGTATAAATTTCATTTGCAAATTGGTTTGTTGATATCATTTAATCCTGCTTTATGGATGTGCGTCATCAAACAGCTGTACATTTTGACAAGAGTGACATATTTACTTTTTGTATTGAAGAATTTTTTTGATCTAGTACTTGGTGACATTTTATTAAGTATACATAGTATTCTGTATGCAAGCAACATTTTACTGCAGTAAATGGAAAACTGGAAAGTAACACATGCTATTCTTTACTTCCTTCAGAAACCCCCAGAAGCTGCAACTGGAGATTTACCAGCCCTTTCTGATCTTGTTCCTATAATCAATGATCAGTCACAGTACATTAACCATTTAGAAGCAGAAGTGAAGTTTTGCAAGGTATTAGACAACATTATTTTACCCCTAAACCCCTGGTCCCCTAAATAGGAAGAATTGCTTAAAAAACAGCTTACACTTACTCTCTAGATTGTTTGTTGTAATGACTAAAACTGAGCCAAATGCAGTTCAGTAGATACTCAGCTTTACTACATGTCTTGGTACCTGTGCACTGTTTAAAGGTCTTTAAAGACATTTTTATGGCCTATCACAAATAAAATGTTTGTTTTAATAAAGAAATTATATGGAAATCCAAGCTACAAATATATGAAATCTGTCTGGAGTGTTCGTTTTTTCTCTAAGAGTTAAAATAATGGAGAAGAGATGTCTAGACTTTCTGTCTCAAGATGTATTTAAATGTTGCTAGTGTCTCAGGGAGCCTTTTACATGCAGTTCCTGTATCCAATAGGAGGAATTGTCTGGGATGAAAAATCGAGTACAAGTAGTTGTACTTGAAAATGAGGAGCTTCATCAGAAATTGAAATTCTTGACTGCAGAACATAAATTGAGAGAACAGACTCTTCTAGATGCCTCGGTAAGTTTTTTCTATTTCTTTACTTAGTGTTCTAGATTTTTTTTTAAGGAAAGCTTGTCCTGGGTTCAGCAGTAGCAGTCATTTTTCTCCTTAGTAGATGGTGCAGTGCTGTGTTTTTGACTTTCAGTCTGGGAACAGCTCTGATAACACCGATGTTTTTAGTTGCTGCTCAGTAATGTTTACTCTGACCAAGGACTTTCTGAGTCTCATGCTCTGC
>JANRGW010054452.1:0-77517 GCA_024733675.1 Psilopsiagon aymara | reverse complement strand
ATTTCCCTTATCATTATTATTATTGGTGGTAGCAGCAGTGGTTTGTGTTATACCTTAGTTACTGGACTGTTCTTATCCCAGCCAGTGGGAGTTAAATTCTTGTGATTCTCCTCTCCGTCCCTCCGGGAGCTGGGGGAGGAAAGTGGGGGATAAGCAAATGGCTGCATGGTTTCTGGGTTGCCATCTGGGCTTAAACCACGACAAGGCTATAGTAATGGTTATCCACAATCTGAATTTTAGTCAAAATTTAATTAAAGTGTGTATGGATTTCTGTGGATAATATTATCACAGGTTGCCAACCTAATTAAGTCATTTATTGGTTGTTATATTCTACTGTAATAAAAATTCTAAGGTTCACTACATATATAACTAATATTTGTTTAAAAAAAATCCACATCACATAAATGAAGCATTAAAAATTTTATTTTAGGCAAATGCTGAGAACTCTTGGACTGTAGGTGGTATTGACTGTTGCACTCTCCAGCCTGTCACCTCATCACCAGCACATAACGCAGATCAGGTTTTCGCTACATCAGCTGCTGGAGAAATTCAGAAATGGCATGTAGAACTGGTTAGTGTTAACTTTCTTTGCAAAATGTATCAGTGCTTTGTTGTTGCTGTAGATGTTCTTGACTTTTTTTTTTTATTTTTTTTTTCTCTTTATTAATGGGGCAGTATTGCTGTATTTTGGAAAAATCATTGTTGACTGAAACTTCTGATGTTTTTTATTCATGTCCATGTGTATACTGTGGAATTTAAAGGATACTTAAAATCTTCAAGATAATGATACGTATTTTTTATTTTTTCCCAGTAAAATATTTTTGTTAATTTTATGCATCATCTAGAGCTGAAAACATCTCCAGTGATCCCTAGCCCCTGCAGCTCTTTCAAGGCTAAATTTTGCCGTAATTGCACTTTTACTTCATCTACCGTGTTTAAAGGAAGAGAATCATATTCATTATGACTTTTTTCCTAAGCATCATAGCTAAATTTCCAGTGCTTTATCTGGTTCATTATCATCATTGAATTTAACATTGGTGTGGTTGATTTATACATCCAGTTCTTCACCAGGTAATAAGAGTAACTCACTGTATTATAAATAAATTATCTGCTTTAAGTTCTTCAAAATTCCTCTTTTATTTCTAATTACTTCTGGGTAAGTAAGAGCAACCTCAAGACAAGATCATCAATTTGTGTAAATCATTGTAAAGGGCTGCAGTTGGAATTGGAGCAATTTACTGTGTGAGAGTCTGGCAAGATGTATAGAAATAAAATGAGAGGGTTGTTCATTTTGTAGACTTTTACAAGTGTGAAATACTAGTTTTCTCTGACTCTAGTGCTTCAAAAAGGTTATACCTTGAGGGGAAAAGAATGAATGTGACTAAGTTGATTTGTAAAGATAGTATTATAAAGAAAGTTAAAAGGCACTTCTTTTCTCCCATCTTTTCTAAAGGATAAACTAAAACATCTTTATCAAGAAAAAGTCAATATCCTTGAAGCTCAAATACAGTCTCTAAGGTAAACTTTAATTTTTTTCCTTAAAGTTATTGGTAATAAATTATTACTTCATAGCATCGTGAACCACTGTTGATTGCAATTTAAGCAAGAGAATGCTTGGGTGTATGTTTTGTTTTCTGATACTGTCTCTGAAAGCTGGTTTTACGTAAAGTTTATTATAAATATAGCAAAATTGAATGTACTGCTACTTTATAGCAGCATTGGCGATCTATAAAATGTATGATTTCAATTTAATTGTTGTGTTTATAAAAAATTAAAACTTGATATAGAATGTCTTTATCCTTTTTACCATTTGTGTTTGTAGAAACATCATGTCTGTTAAGGTAGAGCAATCAAAGAAAAAGAAGTTAAAATTTTAACTTGTGTGAACTCTTCCATAGTTAGTTTGCTTCTACTAATATTTTCTATTTCAAATTCTAGAAATTTTAAGCAGTGAACTAGTTCAGGCCACATAATGATTTCTGAGCAGGCAAACATTGTTTTGAAGTTCGGAAGCGGGATTTTAAATTTCAGCTGCAGAATCCAATTTACTCATTTGGTTGTTTTTTTCCCCCTACTTGGCTTGACCTGTTATATATACCCAAATAAATACTGGAGGCTGAAATGGCCTACACATTGTCACAGCTACGTTATTCAGCTTCTTGATTTTTCCTAAGGGGCATGATATTTTGAAATGTAAGGTCTGCAAAGCACTTGAGTTATTTCCTTAAATGTTAATTAAATTGAGAAATTATATTGCTTTCAGTGGCACTATCCTTGGTTTTAACTTTAAGCATGAATTTATGTATGACCCACTGGTTTCTGTCCAAGATTTCCCAACAATAGGTCTGTTGTACCATGACTATCTAATGTTATATGCAGAGCAAATTCTGTTCAGGTTACAGTGGATTATGTTTAATAGACCAGCTACTAAAATTGGAAAAAGTGCACAGAAGATTTCCCAGATGGAAATAAGCATGCATGCAGTGTATATATCATGTGCACAGTAAATCCAATGCAACCAGAATGTGTCAGACTTACTATGGGTATGCTGCCCAGATGGCCTGCATAACAAACCAAAAGCTTTGGATTCATTGCAAATTTGTCAAATTGGTCTTTATGTGCACAGTGTGCATTTGTCTGGAACTTCCTGATGTCAGCATTCCTATTGCTTGCGCTCTTCCCAGTCTAACAGATGCTTGGAAATTCTGGAGAAAATCCTTCAAAGCACCTGGTAAAAAATTTGGAAACAAGTAAATCAGAGCAAATGTCTTGGGTACACCTGGATTTTGCCTGGGGAGCCTAAGGGGCTCTTACTACTTAAGATTGTAACTTTATGGGTAATTTGAGAGTAGAGAAGAAATGGGGAGTGACATTATTAAGAACAACAACAATATAAATATTAGAATGCTGAAATATTTATACAGCTGATAGCATTTCTTGCTAATGAATTTATTACTCTGTTCAGAGAATATGTAAGCCTACAAGTTTTCTAACTTTCTGTGTAACTTGACTGTTTTCTGATGGTAGAGGGAAGGAACAAATTAATATAATTTTGTCTATTAACAACTTTGATTGTGCCATTGAACTATTATTTCTCTGTTAAAGTCTTCCTTAGCCTACTGAAATGCGTAAAATAATTTTCATTACAGGGATTTTTACAGTTCTTTTTTGGTAACATCTGTACTTATATTTTGCATATAAATATAACTTGTAGAAATGTTTGCACAAACAATATTTTTTATTTCTTTTTTGTAGAAAAGACCTTTCAGAATCTCAGAAGACATGCAAAGATTTGGAAGGAAGGCTAAAACATCCGCAGCCTCTTGTTTCAGCCACAAATTCTAACTGGGTCGGTGGTCTGTGTCTGAAATGTGCACAGCACGAAGCAGTTCTTGCAGAGACTCATTCTAATATTCACATGCAGACCATCGAGAGAGTAACAAAGTAGGTTTGGGGGGCGTGTTTACTTTCTTATTGAAAATACAGTTGCTTTCATTAAACTTTATTTCTCTGTATGTTCAGTTGAATTCATAGACAGATGTGCAGTTGTGCAACAGTGGACTCCTAAGTTGAAGTTACAATGCTACAATCAGTGGCTGAATATGAGTGTGGGTCCCAACCACTTTGCAGTCATTGGTAGTTTTGGTACTTATTTCAACTGGAAAAGAATGTTAGTCATTAGAATTATGATACTTTGGGCTGTCTAGGTTATCAGACTGTTGATAGTCTATTTCCCATAGTTTTTGTAGGAATAAATCTTTCACTCTGTCATAAGAAATATTATGGAAGTCTGTGCATTTTGATTATTTCCTGCAAAAGTTCCTTATCTTTCTATAATTGAATGTTTTTCTTCTTATTCTTACTTTTGTGGAACTTTTAGATATTATCTGTAAGCATCAGATGGCTGTTGCCAGGATTTGTGTGTTTCTTTTGTCAGGTCCAAGATTTTTCTGGGAAAGCTCCCTGTTGCTAAAAAGTTGTCTCAAAATCTCCTTTTGTAAGAAAAGTAATTATTTGTCATAGACCCTGGAAAATATGAACATATATCAGTACTTTTTTGTCATCTTGTATTATAGTGCAGTTTGAAATTAAGTATATGAGCTGACCTATTTATCTAGCTTCAGCTCTTTTTTCAGTTTGAGATTTAACAAAATCTGAAGGCTTCATCTTCCTGTGATGCAGTTTATTAATAAAAAAGGTGTTTCAGTGGGATTTTCAGAAGAATTTTGTTAAAATATTGAAATTTCAAAGTGTGACAGTTCTCTAGCAAATACAACTGTGTTGTTATTCTACACAACATGAATAAAAAAACCCAACACAACAGCTTGCAGACAGTATCTCTAGTTGCACCTAAACCACAGACAATTATACTCTTAATTTAAAAGCTCTCAACGTGTGAAAATAATGACAAGGTGAAGTTAATTATTGCAGTTTTACTGACTGTGCTCACGTTTTCCTGTAGATCTACATTTCCTAATGATCAGAGGTTCAGAGAGGATGTAGAATCCAGAAGTTGCATTGTTTGGATTAGTTCCATTTTGCAGCAAAGGGCTGTTTATTGGTTTTCATTTGATATGCTTAGTGATCTGAATTACTTTTTGAACCTAGCCCTTCCTATTTTTTTTTTTTTCCTCCCCATTTGATATTTAATGAGTAATTAAATAATATCATGTTGCTCCCATCCATTTTTTCAGAAACATACCTTTTGTTTGCTTTTGGTGTTTGTTTTGCTTTAGAAGATCTCCATTTTGTAATGCAAATGGAATGTTGCTCAGCTTGAATGTATGACTTGAGCTCTGCTGTCATTACTGACAGTTTTACTAATAGTCCACCCTCTTTAAGTGAATGACTGATCATCAAGCAAAAGATATTTTGAATATTGCATAGCTAGCAGTATGCTGTCTTTCACTTTTAATCCGTTACCACCCTTTAACATTTTTTACCTGTTAACATTTTATATTTGATATACCTGTTGGGTGAGAAAAGGTATAGAAGAAATAACTGTTTTTTCTTTATATGCAGAGAAAGAGATGACTTGATGGATGCATTTGTTTCACTGAGACAAAACATGAAAGAGATGCAGCAAAGAGAATCTAATGCTTGTGAGCAAGTTAAATATGCTGTGCAAATGGCAGAAGAAGCTAATTTAGTAAAAACAAAGGTAAATTCATCAAGAAATTTGAGCTTTTCAGTATTTAGTTCTACCACAAATGTTATTTAGTTTTCATGCGAATGAGCGAATACATGCATAAGACCTCCGTCACATGTTGATATGATGTATTAGTTTCAAAAAGATTCCCTCATTTCTGAGCAGTAACATGAACTCTCATCAAGGCTCTGTTGCATTCTTAGGCCATCGTTTAAATTCTGACCTATTTTCGCTATTAGGTGATAGAAATTGAATGGTAGAATTTTCAAAGGCATTCATGTTATGTAGGAAGATAATTCTCATATCAGATTTCTGAGCTACTCTGGGAAGAATACTTAATGCTTGCAAACAACTCTTCTGCATCAGTGAGTGCAATGCAAGAACTGATTAGGTGACAGAACTCTTTGAAGATGAGAATTCCTGTTGGTGCTACCTGCAGAAAACTTCTGGTGATGTAAATAGTAATGATAAAACTGGTTTTGATTCTATGCTCATGTTAGTCCTAGTTACTTTATTTGATCAACTAATCTTGACCTAAATTATTTCGTTTATATTTAGTGACATCTACTGTATTATTAGTGAATTACTATGGAATTGGGGGAGTTTTTTTTGGTTTAGTTTGTTTGTTTTAAAAGAAATGCTGTTGGTTTTAATAGTGGGCAAGATTTACATAATTGTTTTACAGATCAAATGGGTATTATTTGTCCAGTGCTGCAAAACTCTGTGTAGGGCTTTTAACTATAAAGTTAAAGGGGAGGGGGAACCAATGAAATTTGGAAATTTTGTTTGCTTTTTAAATGTAACTTCAGAGTATTACAGCTGTTTGATTTTTACTGAAGGGAGAAAGAATCCTTCTGAGCACACTGTTCACCTGTCACATCCTGTTCCTGAGAGGTTAAATTTTTAAATAGTTTATTTGTTAACATTTTTAGTTGGGTTCTACAGTTGTCCAATGTTGTAATTGCTATTGAAAACTGCTCAAAATACTTTTGTTCTCTGTGTAATAAAGTGATCTGATCTTCCTCTTTTTTCATTTGGTGTTAGAAACTTATTTTAATATTTAAAAAAGAAATATCTATAAACTCTTGTTCACTGTAGGTCATGTTAGAAATGTGGCCTAAGAATGAAACGTAGTAAGACAAGTTAGTAGAAGCTTTAATAAATTGGCTCTTTATACCTATGCTATTTCCGCTACATAAAGAAAACAGATCTGTGGGGTCTTTACTGGCCACTCTCTTCACTGCAGAAAGGAAATGTGAAGTGCTGTTTGTATACAAGGATGGATAGTAGTCTGATTTCCCAAGCTCAAAAATCATTGTGAAATAAAGGAACATGAAGTCATTTTTAACTTAGGCTGCATTAGTTTGGGTTTTTTTTTATATGTAATGGTATTTCTCTTGGTGAGTTCTATTCTACTCTTATGTCTCTTTCTTTGTAATTATCATGGAATCCAATAGAACAGGCTATGTAAGAAAAAGTGAGGAGTTACATGTTGAGCTTCCAGATGCGATAACTGCAGTTTCAGCACCCTGTTGACAGTCTAACCTCAGGTGCTTATCAGTTGAAATCGACATTTTTTTTTTGTCTTATGTCTGTCTTTTGTTTGTGGCCTTTTGCCTATTCTGTAGAGCAAGGAGGAGATCTGGTAAGAGTAAGCTTCAATAGTTAAAGCAAATCCAGGAATGTATTTCCAGTATAAGTAACTTTTTGAACTGCTTGATTATGTGAGGGATAGGAAAGAGACCCTGGGTCTCTTGGTGAGGTATAGGAAAGAGACCCTGGGGAGAATCCCACAGAATTGACATAAACTTGATGGAGACTGTTAGAGTATTCTGTGAAAATTTTGGTTTAATTTGCTTCCCTCATGAACAGCCCAACACCAAGGAAATTGCATATAGGGGGTTCGCTTTGAGTGAAAGAAAAATAAACAGTTTAAAAAGACTATTTTGAAAATAAAGGGTAGTAAGGTAGGATTCCTAGAAGGAGGTTACTTTAGCTTCCTTGAAATAGGATATGCTGCATACCAGTGGAACGATTAAATGAAATCTAGTTTACTCATGCACTAACAAGCTGCCTTAAGGGTGCTTTGAATACTTCAATTTAGTTATAATGCAGCAGTGCATTTCTGATTTAAACTGATGTAACACTCAACTCCTATCCCTTTGACAGGGATATATCAGCATAAATTGTTGTGTGGGGTTTTTTGCCTTAGCTTTTTTAGAAGATAGTGTTTACTGTCCTTCTTGCGTATAATTTATGTTTCTTCTGTTTTGATAGAAAACACATCTATAACCTATGTTTTAGCACTTCAAATTAAGTAGGACATCTGTAAGTTTTCAGTAGAATTAATCTTCTTTATTTGACAAACCTGAAACTAAATTAAGATAAAATAAAAATTGCTTCTTTGTATCTTTTCTTACTTTTTCCAGATTTCTTCTTAGCCTTCTGTACTTAGTAATTGACTTTAGGGGGAGAACAAGTGAAGCACATACTTTACTTTTTTATTTTTCCTTCAGCTATGAGGTTATATAGTAACCACAGTGTTTGCAAGGAATCAAGTACTGGAGGCTGATTTTAGTCTTGTAAAATAAGAAACTTTAAATGTAAGGCAAATAATCATCTTAGTTTTGGAAGAATAGCTCCTTATTTAGAAAATATGCCTTGGAAAATGCTTCCATCTTTGCCATGGCTCCTAAAATAAATTAGACTTCTAAATTACAGTAAGGAATGTATATACATACAAACATATGCATCTGTTTTCAATTTGTTAGTCCCATTCTGGGTGTTAACATAGTAGGGTATGGATAACCAACATAATAACTATGTAAAAAAACAAAAGGCATCCTTTCTAACAGCAAATTGGTTTCTCTGAAAGCATTAGGGTAAATACTATGTTTGTTTAAAATGTTAGGATTCTTCCACTTTAAAAATAAGTTTTTTTCTAGGCTCTAGTCCAGTGTGAGCAGCTGAAAAGTAAGATGGAATGGCAGAAGAATCGTCTTGAGAGGGAATTAGCTGCCCAGCTAAATAAGATGGCTGAGGAAAAAGGAACACTGTGGGAAGAAATGAAGAAGGAAAAGGAGGACTTGTCAGCAATGGTATGAATTGGTTTTCATTTCAATTTGTGTATTACAATAAGCATATTGTCCTCAAACTTGTCTTTCATTTTTTTTCAGTTTTAGATTTGAGACCTCAATCAATCACTTTTATTATTTCTTTAAAGCAGAGATAGATAAGTGATCCTATAAGTTTGAACAACTGGATTTTATATGACTAGATATGTAATAAGTTGTACATTATATTTTAGCTTGCATATTTTTTTGCACTTTGTGAAAGTAGGGTTAAGTAGTGTGTGATGCAAGATTTGTACTTGGCTTCTTATAGAGATTATTTAGGTTGCCAAGTCAAGTGTTCAGAAGTTAACACATGTCACATTTAGGATTCTTTGCTACTTTGAGCGTACATATACATATATATTAGTGTTACAATATAAAGTAATATATGTTATAATTGCATTGTTATATGGCATTTTTCAGAGTAATCTTACCTTATGCTTTATTTGACAACCTGCAGAAATGTGTTGGAATATCTTTTATCACTTTTACTGACATTTATAAAATCTCTGAGGCAGAAGCTGTCTCATCGTGAGGGAAACATAACAGAATGCACTCCTAAGGCAATGGGAGAAAGAAATGGGAAGAAGAGTAGAGAGAGAAATACTTCATGGATGCTTGGGTTTCATGTTTGTTTGATGTGCAGCCTCTTCAACCGTTTTCTGGTGGAGGTTTGGAAACAATATAGTGAATTTCTCTTCTCAGTGTAGGCTTTTTCCATATTTTAGGGTTCTTTTTAGAAATAAACCATACAGTTTTTGAAGTCAGGAGAGCACAGACTGAACAGGGTAAACTGTTTAAGTGTTTAAAAAAGAGGAGGTTCTTTATTAGTGTTGTTGCTTGTAAAATGGACAGAAAGCTATTTAAATAAATAGGAGACCAAGGTGGTATAGTTGTATTTCTGGTATTATGAGATGGTAGAATAATGTTTTTGGAGCTGCTATGGGAAGTCAAAGCCTTTGACTGTATTTCCAGATATTAAAATAGGAATTAAGTACAGTGATAGAGGCTAAAGGGTGTTTAAGAAAGTGAGCTGTTGTAGGTGATCATCAGAAACCTGTTGCCAGGGAAACAGAAATAAAAAAAATAACCTTACATGGGAGGCAGAGACATTATTAAGCAATTCCTTGTGTGAGTACTTGCTATCTGTTGGAATTATCCTTCATATGCACTTAATTGTTTAGTTACAGATCTGCTTTAGAACAGAATACGCACTCCAAAATACAGCCTATAGGCAAACCTTTCATACCATTTCTTGGTAGAATAATTCACTTCATGTGAATTACTTTGGTTTTCATCATCCACTGAGATGTGTTTTACTGGAACTGATTCCCATTTTGGGTAGTTGGAGTCTTTCTTTTAAATCCTGTATAGATATTAAACAACATATAGTGACATAATGATGATGTGATGCATGGAAGTTAAAGATATGAGATGACTTTGTGGAAAACTATGATTTATATGCATGATTTGTGCCTATATATGATTAACTCCCTTTTTGTTTCAGGATTATGAGATGGTAGAAATGGTATATTCTGCATCAGGTCAACCTCCCTGTCAATATTTTATTGCTTACTTTATGAAGTGGTTTGTTTGAAGGGGAGAAGCAGTATGATACATAAATTAGGTGGATGTCTAATGAGTGAAAGATAGTTACGAACATGTAAACCTCCAGGTTTGGCTTTGAATTCTTCTATGTTAACCTAGAACTGCCAGACACCATCATTTCCACTTAAATTAATAAGTTTCAGGGGTAAATGGCTGAAGAGTCACTGCCTCTGCTTTATTGTTACATTTTTTTACATTCACCAAAATTTGATCTGAATTACCTTAGAATTTTTAACAAACTATATTTATGGGGTTTGTATGTCATGCATTGATCTATAGTGCTGAAATGCTTTCTGAACTTGAAAATTAAATTTTGTGATTGCAATGACAGTTTTCTTTAGCCAGGGGCACATGATTCAGTTTAAGTCCACCTGCATAAGGATGGGTAAGAAGGCGTTAAATAGTTCTTTTACAGCTGCAAGCCTAGAGCAACTAGCTGCTTCTGACTGTACTAACAAGTTGTGGAGACTAGTCCACTTGATGACAATTTTCAAATGAGCTACTGTGTGATAAATTAATTCAAAATAATGAACCTGTTGTTAAAATCATGTCGCTCTGTTATATTTAAAATTATATATTTTTCATGTATATATTTAACGTTTTATTATATTTTTAATGGCATGTGTTTTGGCTCTGTACAGTTGCCTCTAAGAAGAAAGTCCCCCAAGATTTAGATCTGTAGCTGGTCAAGTTGCATCATTACAATGTTCTTGGGCTTTTTGCAGGTGACAGCCATGTCTGAGAATGTGGCCATGTTGGAGGCTAAAGTAGAGAAAATTACAAGGGAAAAGAACTCCCTAGCTAAGCAGTTAGAAGAATCGCAACATCAGCTAGTATCTCATGAAACGGAGATGGATAAGGTAGGTGCATTTATAAATTATTATTGATCTTCATTTTCCTTGTCATTGTGACCCGAAAGATGAGAATTTTTTTCTTAATGCATTTTCCTCCATATTGGTAAAGAACATGTGATAAATATAAACTTCATTTAAATATCACAGGGGCACAGTTTTACAAATAAAAAGATAACTTTTTCAGTCTACCAAGTCACCTTTTAATGCAAAACTGACCTTTCTACCTTGCAGATCAAGTAAACCACTATTTAAAACTGTAACGCAGTGTTTCATTAAAAACTGCATTTGGTGGAAACGAGACAGTATAGTATTCAACTCTGTCCCATAATTGATACCTCTGGCACATGCAGTGCTTAAGCAGATCACTGTTTTTCAAATAACTCTCCTGTAGAATTTGTATGTATTATACTGTGTTATTTGTTAATACTGATGGTATGCCTTTTAGAAAGAGGTCTTACTAAGAATTATAGCTTAACATCCATCTATATATGTGTATCACTTCTGGGTGCTTCATTTTGCACATTTCTCAATCTGTTAGAGCCTTAATGTCATAACATGAGAAAGGAAAAAAAAATTGCCATCCAAAATTTATGCTGGGAGTTGACACATTGTTAAAACGATTAGTTTTATTAGCTTAGTTTCATCATTCACTTGTGGTAGAAATAACTTCAACTTTGTGAAGATGAGGGGCTGCTAAATTTCTGTAGAATAGACAATCGGAGAATTCAAATTTGCTACAGCCTCTTGAAATGTGTATACCTTACCAATAATCCTGGGCAAGTCCTGTATCCCATGTCATTAATGGAGAGTTTGGGGGGGGGGCAGTTAATTCTTTAGGCCTCTAGAAACTTCCAGAGGGGTTTTCAACAGTTCCTGTTGAAAAATCTGCTGTTCCTGCTGGTAGAAATAGCTGAAAGTATTGAAAGTATATATAAAGAAAATGTACAGCAAGAAGTCATCCAAATTTATTAGATTTAACTCAACTTCAGCTGAAAAAGAAATGAGGGAGCATTTTAAGAATGTCTAAATGGTCTGATTTCTCTTTTCTGAAGCATGCTTCTGACTTTGAGTGGGTTCACAGATTACTTGCACCACTTACAGGGGTGAAGAGGGGAAGAAAGGGGTGATAGGTATAAATATCTATTGGTCTGGAATATATAGCCCATTGACTTGAAGCTCTCAGGAGAGTGACACTATGTTTCTAGTCCCCTTATCAGTTAATCAATACAAAGTTAAATAGGTGGCCACCTTGCAGTAGCTATGCTGTGTTTTTATTGCATTGTACCGAGAGACTGGAAAACTGCATTTGTGTACTCAGTTGAGAAGGCTCAAGCATCCTGGAGGTATGTCCTGACCATTGAGCTGTTGGGACTATGGGCATCAACCTGAACTTTTTCATGGGCCATGTAAGCGACATCTGTGTCTGCTTGTGAATCTGACTCCTTACTTCCAAACTCAGTTTCCTTTCAGGTTTCATCTGAAATACTTTTTTTCTGCAGGCACCACAAGTCAGGGGAAAAAAGTTTGGAGTGAGTCTCTCTCCTTTATTCTGAACTATGAGGAGACTGAAAGATCCACTATTAGGACAGCACCATCTGCTGATTCTTCTGCGTTATTCACTTTGTGCAATGTATGGGGGAGCCAAAGGCGAAAATGGCTGTATTTTTTTTATTTCCTTAGAGGAAGTGACATATTGCACTTCGTTACATCCTTCGTACAAAGGAAGGAGGAGATAGAAAGGATTGGCAATCTATGCAGTTGCATCTTAGGGTTTTTTTAGGTGATATTTCAATATTAAAAAAAAAAAGAAATAAAAAACCATGCTTCATAACTTTGCCAGTCTTCAGAACATTTGCTACCTTGTGTTATTTGCAACAGGGCTGAATTCACAAGCTGTCCTTTGAATTTGTAAGTGATGCTTCTTCTTAAAGTTGTGACAACTGGTTTTCTTTTTTCCTAAGGTAATTTGATTGTGGCATGCATATTTACTTTTACTCTTATTTTCTTTATAAGAAGAAGGAAAAAAAAAAAAATAGCGAAAATGAGGCTTGAGACTGAAAACCAGAAATTCATTTTGTTTGTAGAATTTGTGTGAGGAGACTGTTGAAAAGCACAGAGGATTGTAGCAGCAAATTAAAAATGTGTATGTCTAGGAGGCAAGTCCAGTGAAAGAATTGAAGTGGGGTAGGGAAGCAGAGTGAGTTGGAAAACAAGTTCTCGAAGAGTAGCTGTGAGTAAACACATTTGGGTTCTCATTAGGGAATGTGCATGTGTTTATGCTTGGTTAATTAAGGTGAAATGATCAGGCACAAGTTGGAGGTGATTGCACAGGATAAGGACAAAAAGGGGACAGCTTATCCACCATCCTTCTCCATTCCCAATAGATAAGATCAAATAGAATTCTTTAAAAAATCTTAGAGTGGGAAATGGGAGAATAACATCCCTGTATAGCAGCCATGAAAGTTGTGGTAGGGATTGATGTGGGGTGCTTTTTCTTTTTCTTTCTTTCCTTTAAACCCTCCCCAGACCCTCTGAATATGAGCTTCCTTCAGGTAGAAAGGAGTAAGGAATATCATAACGAGCATCCCAGGGAATAATTATTGCCTTTGTGGAAATGATACTACTTTTCTTTAAATGTTGGTTTGATCCCTTTCTTCTGGCCCATGCATATATTTGCATTAAGCTTTGTTTTCAAAGAATTTATCTTCAGTTTGCAGTAGTCTGTAATGCTGTAACTTTGAAAATTATTGTATTAACATCTAAACATTTTCTTTCTCAGCAGTGGTGAAGTTGCAAGATAAGAAATTATGTCCTTATACAGGAGTGTGATAGATCTAGATTTTGAAACTTTTAAGTTTTGAAAGTGTTGACATAGATTTTTTTTCTTGGGATTTTATAGAGAATGGGAGAAGAATATAAACCCAGCAACTGTAGTTTAACTGTATTTAGTAGCACATACATTTACAGCATAAATATTTATACTTAGCAAAATCTTGATCCAGATATAATTGAAATATGCACTGCTTTCTAGATTCAAACTTAATGACTATATAGAGTATTCAGATCCACCTTTTATATAAAAACATTTACCATATGCAGTCTTAAAATATCTGTAAATTAAAATATGTTGCATTTAAATGACCTGTAGAGGGCACCAAAAGATCTAATTGCAAACCCTGGGCTATTGATTCTTCAAGCTACAGATCATGTTGTATGTATAATCTAACAGGTGTGTGGTGAAATGCGCTATCAGTTGAATCAAACCAAAATGAAGAAGGATGAGGCAGAAAAGGAGCTCAGAGAGTACAGAACAAAAACTATAAGGGAGCTTGAAATTAAGGACCAGGTAAGAGATAATACTGCTATAACTTTGCAGTTATTAGAAGCCTAAGTAGGGTTATTTCGGAAGCTGGAATGATTCGTTTTTCTAATAGTGGTCATTTATTACTGCTAAATGGTTTCTAAATTACTGGCAACAAGTCAGCTACTACCATTAAATCAATACCTCTTGATTATCTTATTCTTGTTGTCAGCCCTAGTATGTTCAGTTTTACATAATACTCATCCCATGCTTTCATGTAGAATTACTCTCATATGTATTCATACAATGTACTTAAATTGTATGTACTGCATACATATGCTTATATCCTTTTTCTCACAAATAAATCCACCCATAATTACCTGTACATGCAGCCTGACAAAGCATTAAAGAATAAGTATTACCTAACCATACCAACAACGAAAATCATTTATCTTCCAGTTTCTTTAAAGATTTGAGGTTAATGAATGCTGGGATTCATAGAAAAGTTTAAAACAAACCAAAAATAGCCTTTAGAAAAAATGACTATATTAAAATTCCACTAGGCATTAATTGTTGGTTATCTAAAACTGTGATTTATTATAATTCACAAACCAGTACATGCCTTACAGGTAGTCTGTGAGAAAGCATCCCATGCAGTAAGATTATTAGAGTAACCTGCAACATACTTGGCAAACAGCTTGCACAGGTGTAATCTGCAGCTTTTGAAGTGCCCTTTTTGTTGAGGTTCTGTTTTTCTCTAGATATTCAAACTTCCAGTTATTCCTTCATAAGTTGTGATTTCCACATGAGTGGGTGTCTTCTGAATACCCAGATGTACAAGATGCACATTAGGGTACTTCTTTTTAATATGCATTTTGTTATTAGAGCAGCCTATCTAACAGGATTTAAATAATTCTTTTTTCTTGTAAATAAGTGAACAAATCCGTTCTTTTGTAAGAATATATGTAGGGGAAAATGCAGTATTTCTAAACCTGTGTTTTCATTTACCAGTTCCCTGAAATCTTTGTGCAGGACAGTAAGTTTTTAACTTAATAAAATACGATCTTAGGCTGGAAGCAATGTTATTTCAAATTACAGTCAGAAGCTATGTAAAATCCAAAAGAGAAGCTTATTTAATGAAATAACTCTTCAATATGTATGGAAAATCATACAGCACAGAGAAAGAGCGGCCTTAAAGCGTTTTGTTTTCAGGGTTGGCTTTTTTTTTTTCTCTTGCATCCTTTAGGCCCAAGGACACTTTGAAAAACAAAAAACAGGCTTGTCGTCTGTGTCTTGACAGATATCACAGATAAAAGAGTTGTCATAATCTTGGCATACAAGTAAAACAAGATGTGTTTAATAAGTTATTTGAAGAAGTATCTTGGATTTTAAATCCTGTTCTCCAACTTGCTTCAGGATTGCCTTTTGAACAAATTGTAAAATCTAACAAAATATTTTAATGTCCTGGTGTTTTATTCAGTTTTATTCAGTGCAGGAATGAATACACCAAAATGTGATGATTTATAATTTGATATGAAGTGAAGCGATGTGAGGGGGAGTTCCTATAAGCAAAGATTATTAGAGTAATTCAGTATTTATGCAAAATAATTATATTGTTCAAATATGATTGCTGGTTCCTCAAAAAAAAGGAAAACAAACCATTCTGAAATTCTCAGGCTCAGCATCTAGTTTCATACCTGTGGCTCCAGTAACCAGGAAAGTTCTGTATAGGTTCTAATATTATTTAACATGGTGAAAGGCAGCCAAAAAGAGTGTGTGTATATTTGGGGGCTTTATTTTTTGGTTGTTTTGGTTTGGTTGGGTTTTTGTGTGTTTTGGGGATTTTTGTGGTGTTGGTTTTTTGGTTGGTTGTGGGGTTTTTTTGTTTGGGTGCTTTTGTTCATGTTTTAAAAATCAAATTTTACCAAATTGAAAGTAAGTTATTGAAAATTTACATGAAATGAAACCAGTTCAACTGCATATATGTTTGTATTTAAAGAAAATCCTAACATGTTTCATCTTATATGGCACTGAATAGCAAACAGTAGTTGTTCTTTGGTCCCTCAGCCATGACCTGACCTTCTGGCTAAGAGACAGAGTTGATACCTTCCTTTGCCACCATCTGTTCATAATAAATACATACTTATTTTTTTTTAACTAGAGAGACAATAATGTATGAGTATTTTCATATTAATTCTATGTTAACTGTATTACAAGGTGCATTTTTCTGTTGTAAAAGTGAAAAATTGTGTTTCGTATTGTCTTTTGATATATACTGAATATGAGTTTACTGTTTCTTGAGGCATGGTTGTATTTTTAATTGTGCTTTTAAAGATGCATTTTAGTTTAATCCCTTTTTAGAAGTTACTATATGTAAAGTTATTCAGGTGTGTCAGAATAGGCAGAAATCCCCATATGTACGATTCAGGATCATCAGATACATCAGTAAATACAGATGTGGATTTATCGTGCACTGATATTTGCAGAGTTCTTCAAAACTCGATTTGTGTCAGTTAGGAAAATTAAGGGAAGCATATATCTTTGGTCTGAATCTCTTTTATTTTAATAACTCTTTTCCTGTCTTTATTACTCAGGACTAATAACAAATATTGTCACCTTTGTATGACTGCCTATTAATAATATTTAACATTAATATTTCTTAAAACTTAAGAAGCAATAAGCAGTGTTATCGTTTAAATTGAGTAAGGGTTTTGTAACATCATCCATCATGATCCTGATTAACATTATGATTATGGAGTGAGGTATGGGGGGAGAGACATATACCAAACAGTATCTCTACACAAGAACTACATCTGTTCATCTGGCCCAGTATGTTGCAAAGCAGCATAACCTACTGCCCTCTCTTTTTGTCTCTCAGCCCTCCCATTGTGGATGTAGCTGTGCTGAAATAACAGTGACTTACTTAATACTTTTCCTTCTTAGGAGCAAGCTTTGTAAGTTGTACAAGTATAATGCCTTCATGGCAGTAAACTGTGTCCACACTAGGGGTTGTACTAGCACAGCTATATCAGAGAAAAGTCACGCCCTAACCTAAATAGCTGTTATCAGAACAAAAATTATGTGGCATATTTGACACAGCAGGACTTCACTTTTGTAATACTTTTTCTGTGAATTTGGAAGCACTGCATGGCATAATTTGTGCATTTTTAATAGAAATCAGACTTCTGACACCATGAAATCGTTTCCTCAAATTAGCATCACTTGCTCTTTTCTGCTCTGCATTAGAAAAATAAAAATGAATTATGCTGTTAATAATTTGCTTTCTGTTTGTCTGTAAATCAATTTTATTTGGTTTATAAAATCTTGCAAGCTTCAGCATGTAAAAGTGAAACCAGTTTTGCAGTGGTGGTTCATGTAGTCCCAGCCAATTTGGGTGTCAACCTCATTAGATTGTTCTGACCGGTAGCATTGCACCACTGGGACTTGTGGTCTCCTTGTAATAAATCAATAGGACATGTTAAATCCAGCTGCAGAAACGAACTGAGGGTCTTAAATTTCATTTTGCCATGTTTTGACATATCAGATAAATTCTTTGTGTAGAAATAAATCCAAGCTTGTAATCTTAACCTGTAAAAAGTTGTTCCTGTAATGCTATCTTTAAAATTGGGCAAACATAATTTGAAGCAAGGGGTTACTGAATTCTGTTGCCTACCTTGTAGGTGACAGAAAGAAAAGCTCTAGAATGATTTTTAAGACTTCTCTGTATGGAAGTTCAGGAGCCCAAATAAAATGAAGTTGGAGCGTCGCTGATATGCACAACCTATGTGACTTGAAAGAGCTACACATCAAAGCATTTTTGTGTAGTATGACAGAGCCTAAATGATGTCTCTGTACACTATAGACTGACAATTTTGCATACAAATAAAAATCTGGCAAAATTGCTCTCCAAAAGCGTTTTGCCAAAGGGTATTTTGGGAATGTTTATCTCATTTGTCATAAATCCGTGATTTATAGTAACCTAATTTAGACACTGTAAGTGGAGAGATTACTGACTCTGTCTTCATCAGAAATAATGCAGGCCAAGAATTTGGGTATGATCCTGGAAACGCTGCAGAGTGCCAGATGCAAGACCAGTGCAACCTTCTAAAGACACTGATTCACTGAAGTGTCTTTAGGTATCAGGCTTCCATGAGTCAGGCTTTAAAACACTGTTCTTTTCCACAAGCTGGGACATTCAGGATATCACCAGATGTTTCCAAACTGAAAAGTTTTAATAACACTGGTGAAGATAAGTTAGGGTCATGTGTTATGCATATTTGTGTAACAGCCCTATACCTACGATTTTGTGACCTCATTACTTTAAAAAGATGCTCTGGAAGTTCCGTTTTGAAAGGAAAATCTGTTGAATCAACCAACATTCTTGAATACTCTGGCAGGGAGGAAGAGCTCAAAACCTAGCAGATAGCTTGGAACTTTTAGCATCAAGTTTTCTTACCTGGTTTGACCTTGAGTAGCGAAAGGTCATCTTACCTGGTCTGACTTAAAAGTAGTAAGCCTAAATTGCTATTGGACAAGAAAGCATTAAAAAAATGTGATAACATTTGCTGTACTGAGCTCTTTTTAAAGTCTCATTTTCAGTTTGGGGCATTCAATATACCAATTTGAAAATGGGTAAATAAGGAGGAAGTAAAATGATAGTACTTTATGCCTTGCTTTGATAAGACGTTTCTGATCTGTTCAGGAGAATCATCATTCTTTTTTATACCTGAACTTATTAGCTCAGTTCAAGATTTTTGATGAAAATCATTGATCTACAACCCTGCAAAATGTAAACAAGAAATGTTTAATTTCAATTGTGACATGGCTGCTGCTGCTCTGCTCTGTCACTGCTTTCCTCTGTCAGCCACACATTCCTGAAGTATCAGTGGTATGAGTGACCTTCGTTAAACTATTTGTCATACTTCCATGAGAACAATCCTTGGGACTGGGATTCCCAGTAGTAAACTTTTCTGTTGTGGTGTGTATCTATGTTTCTGTACTGATCTGCTTCCTATAAGCAGCTGGCCTGCTAGGATGAATGACCCAGTTGGTAATTGGGATTTTATTGTTCACAGGTGTAGTTGGCCCATGTAATCTTGATGCAGGCTCTGTCATCCAGTGTTATGTCACCCCATCAGTGTATGGAAAGAGAAAATCATTTATGTGCATTAAATATTATTCAAAGTAGGAGAAGAATTGCAGAGTTCTTGGTATCCTGTTATAGGCATTGCTTTTCTTCTGTCGGGTTTTTTTGTTGGGGATCGTTTTTTTCTTAGACTCAGAAAATAGTTGCTTTATCAATAGTCCTTGGCCCAGTGATCAGAAGAAAACGAGTGTAAAAGTCCCTGATTATCACTTGTTGATTGTCACTGCATAGGTTTTCTTCTCAGCTATTCCTTAATGATCTCCAGGAAAAAAACAGTCCCACATCAGTAATCTCAAATGTGTGTGTTTGAAAAGATAAAAGGAGAAGGTTTTGTTCCCTCCTATTTTTCAGTAATGAAGTAGGAGTAATTATTTTTTTTTCGTGTGCATCTCTCTTTTTCTGAAACTCCTTTGTCATCAAGCAAACCATCTATTTTGCACCACTCCATTCTGCCTGTCCCCACCTGCCCAGAGCAGTCAGTTAGAAAAACCAAACCAAACTCTTGTTCCACTGTGGCACAAAATCACTTTCTTATCTCTGCTGATGGCTCCTGAGCTAATCTCTAGTATAGCAGTGTTGTCTTTTAAAATGTGACTGTAGTAACCTCCATGGATTTGGAAGTTTTGTTCATGAAATAGCATTGCATTTCAAATATTTTGGCAAATTCAAAACAAATATTTACAGAGAAATAATGAGGTGAAGTCCTTGTTTAGCGTGTTTCAGCCATTCGTTCTTGTCTGTTTCCCAGGGTATTTATCCACAGTATCCAGGGGCCATGTTGCTCTTAGAGAGTTTGCGTAATGACAGGCACCTAAGATTATTGCTAATTAAAAAATTGTCATATATACTTAGCAGCATGATCTTTTTCTTGCTTCAGCTAACAATTACAGATAGGAAGTTAACTTCAACAGGACAAAGATGTGTGCATTTTAGAGCACCCCACCTACATGCTGTTCCCACAAAGCCCTTCCAGCACCTCTATTCTTCTAGCAAACAGCAGGGTCCTGTCTCTGTTAATCCCCAGGCTTTTTGAAAGCAGAGGGTTTGTGGCTGCTGACCTTTGCTTAGGTAATGGCTCTCATCTTGAGGCTCTATCTTTTAGTGTAGCACATAGGGTATCACAGTACTAGGGTGTCACAGTACTGCCAAGTGCCAGGACATTTCTTTGCAGTACAGGTGTCAAGGTGGTCACAAAACTACTTCTCTTTGTGGAAGAGTCCTGTCATATCAGGCTGGAATAACAGCCATCCAATAAGTTGCAGCCCATGTTGCTTACCTAGGTTATGTCTTTGCTTGTCTCTCTGCTCTTTAGAAGCCAATCAACTTGTGAGGCAGCCATAAGGAAAAGCTGTCAAAGGTATGTTATTGGGGTTACTTCTTATATTTCTGCTCAGGCTAGTTGCCTTTGTCATGAAAGGTTTTCAGATTCCTGTTTTGGGCTAAATGATTTGTAGAATCTGCAGTTGTCTTATTTTTTTTGTGAACTGAACTCTTCAATAGAGTTAATCTTTGTGGACTCTTTTAAGCCTTTCGTATATTGTATTCTGTACTATTGATTTGTATATCTTCTTAGCTTTATACTAAATCTGCTTCCAGAAAGGAGGTTCTCCTTTAAAACCAAGTTTAGTTTCCATAACTGCGTTGTTATCCTCATTCAAATTTGAATGCAGCAATAATTCATACAGAGTGCAGAAGGAAGAAAAACATTATTGGGACGTGGCAGGGGTTAACCTCATGATGGCCTTAACTGTCTTTAAAAAGTTGGATAGTTTTTCAGGTGCAATATGCTATGTCAGATGGCCATGCCTGGGAGGTCTGAGGTTTAGAGACCACTCAGAACCTAGAGTTGCTTGATTGATATCAGGATTAGGGTAGAAATGACTGCAAGTGACCCCTGCTGCATCAATCCATACAGATAGCCATCTTTTCTCCAAATAAAATTCCTTGAATTCTTGCTAATAAAGCATAGTCTTGTTTCGTTGCTTTTTAAAGCACACTAATTTTTTGTATTATTATTTTTCATAACCGGGTATGATTGTTCTGTCCCTGATTAATTAATATATCAGAAAGCAAAGAGGGCAGCATATTGTGATCCATGTCAGACAGTGCAAAAATTTGTTACGATAATATATAATTTCTAAGTTTATGTGAATGGCCGTATCGGTGGCACCTCTTGGAAAGACCTTAATTATAGCCTCAGTCCTGTGCAGTGATCTCATTGCCTTGAAAGGCTACTTGAGTAAATGAAACTAAGCATGTGAGCATGAGGCCTGTAAAATTTTTGTGTGTGTTAATTTGAACTGTACTTGCTTTCAAAGATGTCGATTGCCTTTTTTGGGAATATACCTGCAAATATCAACCACCACAGTAATTATGCTTCACTTTTTATTACTTTGTATTTATTTTTCTAAGTTTTTGTTTCTATTTTATGCCCCTTAAACCTTTTGGTAAGGGTGAAGAAAGTAGTACAAAACAGAGAGACAGTACTGTAAATTCTCAAAAATATTTTCTTCCTCCAGAATTACTGCAGAATTTGGGCAATAGTATAGTCAGTGCAGAATTTTTTTTGCAGGTTATATTGTGACTTTTCTTACCTGATGTGTGAGCATACTGGAATAACAGTGGATGTCATAAATCATTTGGGTTTAGTATATTTTTCATTTTGTTAAAGGTCTTTTAAAGTTGTTTTTGCATTTACTTCAGAGTACAAGTTCTTTTATCACTGCTTAATCATTCTCATTTGATTTTCTTTAAAAAAAAACCAAACACATTTGTCTTCTCTGTCAGTTTGCTGCTTTTTAAAATTCCATGGAAAACATCTGCTAGTTTGGAATTTAAAGTTGCATTTTCTGTATACAATAGAATCAGCACCAGTATGAAAAGAATTAAACAATTATTTTAATTTTTAATTTGGCTTGTTTTGAATGAAATTATTATTTCATTTTATCAGATTTTATAGAAATAAAGAGATGTCTGGTTAATTAAACAGCACATTTTTACCACATACATACGTATTGTTAGTTGAAGATAGTTTCATAGAATTTATGAAAAGGATATTTGAAGGTTGATCTAGTGTCTGAGAAATCATCATTTATGTTTTCCAATAAATTGCATTTATATCACTGAATGAGCATCTTCAGTGTGTTCACCTAAAAATGCATTGTGAAAATCAGAAGATAATTAGTAAATTCATCATAAACTAATGAATGAGAACTGAAACACTTATTTTAAGTGCTTTCAGGAAAAAATATAGAAAGGTCCTATAGGCTTCAAAGAGGAAAACTTAAAATATAAAGTGTTAATACTGAAAAAAGAGTAATTATTTTTGAACAAAATCTTACTGCAATGATGTTTCACTATCGCTTTAATTTCTCTTTAGTAAAACTTCTTTCTTGTACCTGAATGGGGTATGCATGCAGAATTATGCTGATGTGTTTCAGCTTACTAATAATGATGTTTCTGTTCCTGGGGTTTCGCCTGCCATCTTGCAATGGCAAAGTGCCTGTTGATATTCCTGGGAGTTTACAGACAACTGCAGTGCAAGACAGATTAAATAGTACTTTTAAAATTATGTGCAGAAGTCGTAAGAATATTAAAGTTGCGGAGTTATGCACCAGAAGTTGCCTGTTCCAACCTTAATGTAGTCTTGTTGTACGTATGCATTATGATAATTCTGTTCCTTGTTATACTGAAAATCTGTTTCAGATTTTCTTAAATGCAAGATTGTCATCTGTCTTTTTGCAATTCTGTGCTCCATCTCGTCTCTCACTTACATTGAAAAGTTAAGTACCTTGAAGAAATACTTTCTGATCATGTTGTAAAAAGCTGTATCACAGGTGATAGGCACTGAGGGATCAAATTAACACTGCATGAGAAGCAGAGTTGTCAACAAAATACTTTAGTTGGTGATTTTGTTTCTGTTTCTCTCCCTACAATTACGCTGGGGCCCAGATAGCAGCCACAGACCTGCTTGTAGCTTTCCAGTAGAAGAAATGGCAACTAAAAGTAACAGAAAAAGTAGTTTGAATCTGAGCAGTTTTGGATAGATGCTGCCTGATAAGGTTCCACTCAAGATTAGTGAAGAAGATTAATTGGTTCTGTAATTTCTTTGTGTTTTGTTATTAATTGTGATGACCTAAAGATGGACTGGACTTGACATATTTTAGGATAGAGTATATTTGTTAGCCTGCTATAGTTTGCAAGAGAGAAGAAGGTTGGCTTAATGGTATGAGCAAGTCTTCAAGGGCTGAGGCTTCAGATTTTTGAACCTATTATCTGAGATTTTAAACCAAAGTAACATGTAGCAATCAGAGTATGAGGCTGTCAGTTTTAAGCATGGTGATTCATGACTCCAGCCAAATTATTTTCAGTTAACGTTTTCAGGTGTTTCAAAAGGAAGAATTTAGTTGACAGTCCTTAAATATACCTGGTTTCTGAGTTCCTTTTAGCTTTTTCTCTTGGGTGACATTTTTCTGCCATCTTTTTCTCATGAAGTTCTCTGCTGTTTCTGCCATGGTCATTGCCAGAATCCTTGTGTAGAATTCCTACTTTACATATATCTCACACTGTGAATACCTCTAAATATTGGTATTTTAAGAGAGAAAGATAGATACAGACATGCACAAACACACATGTATGTGTGTGTAAAGGAATTGATTCTGAATTTTGGAATTCCTAATAGCAGAAGTAAAATTGTTCTTCAAAACCTATGTTTGCTTTCCTGACATTTCTCATAGAAATCATATGACTACTGTGAATCTTTAAAGATTCTATCAAGGAGTCATTGTCTGAGTGTCTCTGCACTTTCAAGACAATTGAAACCTATAATTAGAGCATAATCATTCCTTCTGAGAACGATTGTGAAAAATGTTTAAATGGCTGACAAGATGGTTCAATTAGAGATTGTAAGTCCTGTGTACTTCACTGGAACCAAAGATAGGGGTCATGCAATTGAAATCTATGATTTCAATTCTTGGATGCATTCAATTCAACACAAGGATGTATTCTTGGGTGCAGCCCTGCAGGTTCAACATCTGGCTGATGGAAGGAGAGCATTTTCACCAGAGGTTCTTGCACTTAGGATTTGCTTCCCTTCTGTGGGGCTGTGTCAAAACCTGACTGAGCCTGTTTAACTCGAGGCAATGGTTAAAGCCCATCTGTTCATTGAAACTTTTCCCTTAAGGAGTGATCTAGAGTGTATTTATGTTCTCAGCTGTGGCCGTGCTTTTTCAAATACTTAGTTGATGCTTTTTGACTAACTTGTGTGTTGGGTTCTTTTTAAAGGTATTCTGAATGGATGTATTCTTAAAGCAAATTTTAACAATGTTGCAGAACTTCCTTATCATTAACTTGTGAAGCCAGTAAAGAACTTGCTTCCCTATTTGGTATTAATGGGGAAATAACGTTAATGAGCTGCTGTTCTTAAGAAGAGTAGAGTGTAGAGATCCCACTGAGACTTGTATTGTTCTATTTAAAATATTCAAAAGTCTCTGGAAATAAGTGAAAATGCAAAGTGAAAATGATAATCCAACCCTAACTATTCTATGATTCTATGAAAGTCTATGTAACTGAATGCCTTTGCACACCTGGTTTTACATTCTGCAAGTGTAATAGGTTGTTACGTTCTTTATGGGGGAAGAGTACTGCTGATTTTGAAGATAATTTCGCTGTCTTTGCATTTGAACTTGGAATTACTGATTTAAGTTGTTAGGTGGTCTATGTGATAAAACAAGGTGACATTCAAACTCTAATCAAACCTTTGAGTTCCCTTGGGGGGGGAAACTGTACATTGAGTAATTAGCAAAATTAAAAACAATGAACATTATGAAACCTTTTTCTGGATGAAGAGTTTGTATTTGTCTGTGACATCATGACTTTGAATGGTTTATTTTAACATTTTCATGTGAAGAAAAGAGACTATTATTACAGAGGTGATTCCAGTGCAAATACTGGGAATGAATTACATTCGGTTGTTCTTGTAGGATGCTTGAATGCCTAATTTCATTAACTAAAGAAGATAGTGAGGCTTGTCTACATAAGGAAGCTATCACCAAATAATTTATATTAAGGATTTAAAGTATAGTAGCTATTCAGCAGTGACTCCTTATATGCACAATTTTATCCTGTACTACAAGCGACCTGTCAAAGCTTAGTTAACTGAAAAACATGCAAGTTCCCTCCAACCCCAATGGCAGATAAATATCTATGTAGGGAGTTAGTGTGGAATAGTTATTGCATGATAAAATTACATTGTTAACTTATTCTGTACCCCACTGGTCTCCTTAAAAGCATCCTTAGGAAAAAGTGTACTATTATGTTACTGATGTATTCCTACAGGTACTTGTATGTTGTATATGGACTTAGAGCATAATCATTCCTTCTGAGAATGATTGTGAAAAATGTTTAAATGGCTGACAAGATGGTTCAATTAGAGATTGTAAGTCCTGTATACTTCACTGGAACCAAAGATAGTGGTCATGCAAGCTTGCTTATCATTATTCTAAAACAAGTGTGCTCATCAACTAAGTTAGATTTACTTACTATGTTTAGTTGGCATATAAAGACTAATGATGTTAAGATTCACAACAGAAATAATATGTAAGAAGTAGTTCTTGTGGTCATTTCTTTTGCCTTTCCTATGTCCAGCAACTTTAGAAGATAGCTGCTGTTCTGCTGCCTTCTGGCATTTTAACCCAGTGAATCTGGGACACAAATACAGAAGCCTTCACACAAGAAAATGAGAAAGTGATTGATTTCATGCATCTCTTAAGCCATGTAAAATCGATAACACTGTTGTATGTTAATGTCTTTAACTATGATATAACTTCTACCTTTTCATAGGAATGTAAATTCAAATATTGCAATTTGCTTTTTTTGCAGTTTTGATCAACAAACTACTTCTAAAAAAAAAGATTGCGTGATTTTTCAGGAGCTTTGATCACCTTAAGATCTGTTGTCTTAAAATGCCTTTTATGCATTTTTTAAATACATTCTCTTTGGTTCTGTAATTTCCTAAGCAAATAGAAAAACTGGAATTAGAGCTGAATGGAAACAAGCAGCGTTTGGAACAAGCCCAGCAGGATGTGACAGGAGCCAGAGAGGAGTGCCTAAAAGTGACAGAAATGCTGAGTAAATCTGAGCACCAACTGCACCTCACCAGGTACCCCTTATCCTATTACATGCTGTAATACCAATTTCATTCTGCTAATTTTTTTGCCACAGGCTTCCTCCCAGTTGTTATAGATATTTGCAGTCACTGACTGCTTGAGCAGCCCTCAGTCATGTTAAAAGTGGAGATTTAAATGAGTTATGAACTACAAAGTGAGTTATGAACTATAATTTGTGGCAGTAAATTATTGGTGTAAAGAAAAGGTAATGTTCTGCTCTGATGATGAGGTGGTATGCTTTTGGGTAGGAAGAAGAGCAAGGAAGTGTGCAACTACATTCTTCTTGTTGCTGTGTTTGGTAGGCCGAGGATATTTTAAATGTTTGAAACTTTAGTGTGCAGCAGCACCTTTAAGCATAGGAATTCTCAGATTGATAACCTGAGGTTTCTGCAATGGGATAACCAGGAACATATCAATGAACATAGTCATGTAAAGCTTCACTGAAGATGAAACAACCGAAAGGTAATATTACTGTCTGTGAATAGGAGGTAACCTCAATATGTGAAGAGGATGTCACTTGCTCGGTGGAAATGTGGTACGATGCAACCACTGTGTGATGTGAGGTTTTGCCTGGCCATATTCCATCCTTGGATATAGCTCCCATTGCCATTTACCATACTATTCATTACACATTTCTAGGAAGCACCAAAAGGTTAACATACCAATTGTTTGTTGCAGCTTGAGTTTTGGTACCTGCAGGAATTTTTCCTTTTGCCACTGAAAATGCTGTTGTCTGATTATTTGCAAGGGTTTGGTTGGAGGTGGTGGTTTTTGTTTTGTTCTGTCATCTCACTCCCCCAGGAGTGAGCATCCAGAAACCTGGCAGCTTTTACTCAGTCCTTAAGGAAAAAAACGAGTTAGTTTAAATTTTATATGGAGGGGGGGACCATCCGATTTTTATCACTTCACAGAAGTCTGCATGCTTTTCCAAGTCTTGTACTCTTTGGGCTTTGTGAGAATTCTGCCATTGACTAAAAGGAAGTAAAATAGAGCCTCATCTAAACTATTAAATTCAATGAATCATTTTTTTTTATTCAGCTACATTTCTGTGTAATTCAGAGCACGGTTGTTTAACAGATGGAAGAAAGTACCACTCTAACAGCCTGTATTTAGAGAAAAAATATGCTAGAGGTTAATGAACTTGAAAAAAGTTTTGGGTGAGTTGTTAAGATATCTAAAGTTTGGATTTAGCAGAACTTTATTAATAATGATTTGTTGTGATAGTTAACCAAATGGCTTACCATGCTCCTTTTAGCAAAAGGCTGATTATATGCAGTAAAGCCTGGATATCTTGGAGGAAATCTGACTAGCCAATTTTTTTTTTATTTTTTTTTTTTCCTTGTGAAAATATTCAACTTGTAAAAATGAGGACTTTTGCCTGCTTTTACATAGCATGGTACTTAAAGCTGGCTACCTAACACACAGATGATTCAGGTAGCTTTTCAATCCATGATCTCTGACTCGGGAAGTTTCTGAGATGCAAATCTCTGAAGGCTGGGAAGAGTATTTTAGGCAAGTAATGCTCTGTGCTGGCCCTGTTCTCATACGATTTCATAGACGTCTGCTTCTTGAGACAGATGCTGAACTGCCACAGCTTCTTTGTCTGACCTAGTGCAGCCGCTGTTCTGCAGTGTCCTGATCTTTACTTTTTTATACTTTGTGTTCATGTTATGGCTTCTGCTCATAAGTTATGCTAATAAGTATTGAAAAGTTTTCTGTGCTGATGTTTAGGTGTTTGAAAAGCATATACGTGGAAGCATGAGAAATAGGTTCAAATCTTTCCTCTTGATATTCCCCAAATTCTGTAATACTTAGTAGGTTTTTATGTCATCCTTATCTTTGGGATGCCCATCTGCTTTCCAGGCATACATTAGGTGATGTTGCTGTCATGGTTGAAGAACAGGGTGGGGAAAGCGCTGAGAGATTCATTGCTGTTGAACTTACCCATTGTGCCCATGTACTTAAATTGGCAGGGCAGGGTTAGAGATATTCTTCCATAGTAGTCTGTTTCCCCTTTGCAGGGGCAAAGATCCAAAGATCCACTGCTGAAATGAAACTTTTCCTCAGTCTGTACTGTTTTCTATTTCTCTCAGATCACCTGCTGCCAGAGCAAGTTTTCTGTATTAGTGAAGGTGTAAACATTAATATCTCTGGTGGCATTAGTTTTGCATTTTGATCTCAGTATGTTTTTAATGGATTGGTGCGTCCATAGCTGTTGCACATGAACTTTATTCACTCATGGTCTGCCATCTTTCATTCTTTATTCCCTTCACCTCAAATGTCAGCTGTGCCAGTGAAAATACTCACTTGAAAGGTAGTGGTAATAGCAATCCTATGGGAGTTAAACTCATTTATTATGGCACTTGCCAAGGAAAACAGATTTTAAGCTCCAGAGTCCTGCCTGTGGGAGGTTGCCGCAGAAATTGCACTGATTTAGTGCATCTCTTGGGTATTCTGGCCTTGGCCTTGTCTTGCTGATTTCCCTCTCTTCAGGAAAGGACCAGCTGGTCCACTCTGAGTCCTCTCACAGCGCTGGACTTGAGGGAGGCCTGTACTGCTGTTACAGGGTTGTGCCTAGTCTTTCTGTTGCCTTGCATGACCTGTCTGTGTTGTTCTGGCAAAAATTAGGGGTAGCTGAGGTGATACAGAAAGTTACAAAGGAGAAAAATTTTCAGTGATTGTATATAAGGACATTGTAAATAAAAAGAATAATAAAACAAATACAGGAACTTTGTATTTTAATGTATGGAAATGAGACAGTAAATAATATATGAATGGCTTAAGTGAGAAAGAGCATGCAGTCTATGTCTTAATGAGAAAAGAGAAAATGCTCTGCAGAGCTGCACTCTCTTCCAGGAGTCCCACTTCTCTGCTGCATCCTAGTTTTCAGACACTGTTGATTGATTACCAACTAAACAGCTTCCAACTTAACAAAATGTACTTGTTAAAAATCAAGGAAAAGGTTACAATTAGCTATTCTAAACCACTGCCACAGAGTTTAAAATTGCCTTTTCCTGTCACCTTTCTTCCTGAAGCAATATGTTGCTTAGAAATCTTTGCTATTAACATGCATTTCCTGCTATTGAATCTAGTTAGTAATTCTAATTTGTATGTCTTCAAATGACTGGGGAAATACAGAACTTGTGCTGTGTAGTTTTGATTGTCAGTCATGTAACTTTGCAGATGTCACGATGCTATGAGACTGACCATGCTTGTTTAAAGTATATTTTTTTGCCCTAGTTTCAGCTTTGTTGTTATTTTTATTAGTTAGTTTGATAGGAGACTCTTACAAAATTACTTAAGAAATCAAATTTAAATTGACATCACTTTGGCAAGGTTGAGTCTTCCTAACAAAGCTTATTTGAATCCACTCTTCAGAAAGTAGAAACCATACAGATCTATTGTTCTTGGTTCATGAGAGAATAATCATTAAAAATCATGCCAGTATGCTAGTGGGAAAGATCAGGTAAAAGACGCAAGGTGTTAACAACTTGCCCAGATCTTAGCATGTCTTCGAATTTAATAAATTTTTTGCACTATTCTTGTGTAACACAGTCATCCTTAATTTTTTGTTTCTGGAAAAAAAAAATCTGAAGTTATTGTTTGTTTCCATTGCACTCAGATGTGGTTCCTGTTTGCACAGGTCAAAGCAATTAAATAAATCTTAAGAAGTGAGGGAATCACTGAATTTCAAAGTTGAACTTTTTCTATGCCATCATGCATTTACTCAGGCATGGAGATAGGTGGATGGCTCGAGGTGTTTTTGACAGAAATGCCATATAAAATTTGACAGGAGATGTAATTGAGTAGAATTGAAGCAAGTTTAGTTTAATTTTTTTACTGTTCTTGTTGGCTTATATGAAACATTGCAAGCAGTATTGAATGTCCACTTGTAGGTGGGGAAAAATTGCTAAACAGTAGAAGAATCTTGGGTTCAGGTGATCCATCAAGCTACTCTGAGTTCCCACGTCGCTCCCTTGAGGGATTAAAGTTTATATTACAGAGAGTCAGCAGGTGTTTTAGTTCTTGATTATTTTTTTCCTGCCATTATGTGATTTCTTGCTCATTTTTGAAAATGATACGATCTCTAGAAAGCAGCACATCTAAGAAAGTGGGGCTTGGGGAGTACTGTGGGTCTTAGCAATGCCTACAGCCTTCTTACTGTGTCCTTCTTGCTAGTTCAATGGCTCCACTATGCTGATTTGTATACATGTATAATAAATAAAGCACATAAATCTGTCATTCCACCTCTGGGTTCCTGTGGTGTGACTTAGTCACAGAATCTTTGGTGTTGGGCTGTATGTCATCACCAATGCTAGCTGTTAGAATTGCAGCATGTCTCATGCATTGACTTCCCTATTTAAGCTACACTATTAAATGATAAAACGTAGACTAACTTCTTGGTGGTTATACATAGCCTTCTAGGCAGTTGCGCAGTACTTAGTATTATCTATTGTTTCTTTTTCTAGTAGTGTCTGTTAGCAGCACACTTACTGTTGTGCTTTTCCCAACAATTCTAGTATATCAGGAAGAGGCCATCGTCTGTGCTAGACAGGAGACGCCATTCAAAGAAATGCCGTTACTAATATTAAAAAGACTGAGATATGTTTCACATTCCCAGACGGACCAATAACACTTGAACTGGGGGAGAACAGGGATAGGGGAGAAGCAGAAATGGGGTGTAAGCAGTGATTAGTTTTCGATTGTTTTTAATATTCTGCTCATCTTGTACAAAACCATTATTTTCAAATGCAGGAGGAGCGATAACATGAAGCAACTGTGATAACTAATGAACTTTTTAGATTCTGCTTCATATGTTTACTTTTCATTAAATTTAGGGATGGTTGCAACTCTGTTGTTGTGATTCAGTCAACATTTATTTCTATCTATCTGGTTTTCATATACAAAGGCATCGGGATGCCAGAAAATAAACTGTTAACGGAGAATTAACTTCTTTGGCACGCTTTCATACTTATCTTCTAAATTAAAGAAAATGAAATGGGCAGAAGCAGAGTGTAGATTACCTCCTTTTTGTCAAAAATGGTGGGAATTTGAAAATTAATAATAAAAAAGGGAACAGATGCAGTAACATGCCAGAGGGAGATTAATGTGGAGAGTAAAATCTGTGAGCAACAAAACTGAAGCAAACTGAATCAGTGGGAGGTAGTTGTACAATCAAAATCAGGATAAAAGAGAAATTACAAACAACCCTGCACTTGTCAAAGTAGTAGTAATGAAATCCTGACTCTGCCAGCAGCGAGAACCTGTGTTAGCACTTTGGGGTAAGGCCGGGAGCCGGGTGCCAGGTAGGAGGGCAGCGCGAGGCTGCTGGGCGGCAGCCATCGTGTGTGGAACAGATGGCGGGGAAAGCTGGCCGGGGAGGGGCTCCTTCGCAGAGCTAATCAGACAGTAACGGATAGGGCAGCTGGGAGGACTGACCACCGAGAGGCGAGCGGCGGGGTAGCCGCAGCCTTCCACGATGTGTGCAGTGGTGTGCCCGTCGGCCGGAGAGAAGACCTTGCAATGTCTTTTCCGCGCAGCGACAGCGCAAACTTTGGAGGCGTGCGGCGGCCCTCACCCCGTGGCGGGGAGCGGGGAGCAGCCTGCCTCTGCGGCCTGCGGGGCTTGGAGCTCGTCCTGCATCGGTGGGCTCTGCCCCTGCCTACCTCAAAAATACGTGTCTTTGCTCTCGGTCCCGCCGCGTGGGAAGGCGACGTGTGTTCGTGTTTTATCATCACAGCATGTTGAATCCAGAATTTAGCAATTGACAGAAATGCAAAAACACGTGGGTCCAGGGACTGATCCAGCAAACCCATAAGAAAACTTTGCTCGTGTTGAAAGCGGGAAAGCTGGAGGTCGGCACCTTCCCACAGGGTTGGGCCCCTCCGATGAATGAAACCAGTTTTCTGATGTTTTATTTTTGCTTGGAGGAGGCACTTCCCTCTTCGTAAATGAGAGCTTGTGAGGAATGAATGGAGGTCCGAGCCTTCTGATCTTGAGTCACATGAATAATTTGACTCACGTAAGAAGTAAAGATCAATAGGATTTCTTGTGCAAGTAAGAGGTAGTCATGTGCGAGAGGATTACGAGGTCATGCCCCATGTTGATGACTGTCAGCTTGAAAGAGAAATGAAAACAAAATTTTATCAAGGAAAGGGGGAAATAAAATCCTGAAGTGTAGCAAGGGAGACCTGAGCTATTACTGCCCGGTTCTGTTTGATTGGGATATGTGATACTGTTTTAGACAATTTCAACAAAGAAATCTGCATCTGCTTTTTGAACCTGTGTATCTGTCTGCAGAAGGTTTATAGCTTGGCTCAGTTACTCATTTTGAGCAGGGAGGGGAGGAAACATTACGGGGATTTGAAATAGGTGGTATAACATAGCCATATGCTATTTATGCAGCAGTTTCTGCAATAAATCTAATTTGGTGCTGTCAAAAAAAATTAGACTTATTTGTATAGCAGCACATTAGTAAATGATTGTGGTAGCTTTGAAAGTTGTCATTCACTTTGCTTTACTTGCAATGGAATCTTGCAAAGCTTTTTTTCCCCCTCTCTGCTTTTCTCCTGAGCAATTCTGTGAAAAAGTCTCAGTTCTTTGTCCTGCAGCTGTAGAAACTGCAAATATTTCCACAACTGAAAATAAGGTCTTGCTTTGACGTAATTGAAGAAGGGGATGGAAGAAAGAATATCCTCTGTTGTTAGTATATGAATGTATAGGTGGAAAAATCAGTAAAGTGGTGGGGCATAAATTTCTCCCTTGCCTACAGGTTTTCATAGTGCAGCTGAAATGTTTATCTGATTATACAGCATGTAGATAAATTAGCTGCTCTGCGTTATTATAGAAGGTAAAATATTTTACCTGCCATGATAAGACCATATGCTGCTTTATGAAGACTGATACTGAGTGATTTGAAATAGATCGGCTCTGTCGTCTTCTGGCAATGCCTTGTAGAAATTTTGAACCTGATGCACTTTGTATAAAGGTAATACACCATTATTTATGTATTTTTCTATGGAATTATTTAAACATATTTAAGATGCTTGTGCAAGCACGTAAAGGCCATTGATGAAATTTAAAAGGGAAAGAAAGAAAATACAAGTGAAGGAGTAAAGAACAAATCCAAAATCGTTTGTTAATTTTGAATATGAAAGGCTTTATAAGTTACCTTTTTTCTTTTTCATTTTTAAAGGGTTTAAATGTGGTTGATAATTGAATTTATTGTTCTACAGTACAAAGTTCTGAAGAAAAAGGCAGTGTTACATTTTCAGATTTCAGTCTTAGATTCAACTAAATTTTTCTCCATGGCATTTAAACTGCAACTGGTCACATCAAATTTCTCTAATGACTTCATCTTTTATACGTCGCATCAGGTTTTTGAGGCAGCCAAATTACTACTGCATGTAGAGTGTAGTTCAGGAGCAGTAACAATACTTAAAGCGCTTTGGAGCGAGCAGTGAATTCAGATGAAATACAGAAGACTCACTGCTGTAGAAAACAAACATCTTTATAAGAGCTTTGTTTTGAGAGTTTTTATTCAGCACTAAAAGTAATAAGTTTATGCATGTGTATCAAATATTTACTTTGATCTCATTCAAATTAGGCTTCCTATTTGTGTGACTAATGACAACAGGATAATGATTTATTTTTTTGAACCATAGAAATCTTTCAGAAACATGTATTCAAGGCTGCTGGATGTTTTTTGCTGAATTTGCTACTGGAAGAATCATTCTGATTTTGATCTTTATTTTTGACTTGTTCTAAGGGTTTTTTTCTCAAGTACCTCTGAAAGCTTGCTTTTACAATAAGCTAAAATGTACCGTCAGCACTTGGTATTTGTGGACCTAAAGAATTTTAAAAGCTGTTTTGCTTTCAAAATTGTATTTAAAGTTGTTCATTTTGTGCAGTAATGGTGATTGCTGGTTTGGCTTTTTTTAATTTATTTTTTCTCCTTTCCCTTCCTTGCAAAATTCTGCTCCTGAAATTCTTGCCTAGAAAAACATTCAGGAGGGAACCCAAAGGGTCCTCAGCTGGGGACTTCATTAAACGTGACATTCAAGAGCATCAGCTTGTAGGTTGTCATTTGTAGAGAAGGTAGCTGGTGAATGGAGGGAGGAGGGAAAAGTCACCTGAGCACACCAACTTTGGCTGCCTGGCTGCTCTCCTCATCTCCTTGCCCAGTGCCCTTGTGCTGGTGATTGGTCACGAGGAGCATGTGAGCTGGGAGATGCCTGTCCTGAGCGAGCAGATGAGCGCAGCCTCTGCTGTCAGCTGCCTGACAGGGCTGACCTCCTTCCTCTGGCTGTGCTGGCAGTGTGGCAGGAATAATAGCATGCCACTGTTAGTTGCCCCCGTGTTCCGGGCGGTTTGAGTATCAAACTACATTTTTGTAGAAATAGGAGCAAGTGGTGTTGATTAGCTTCTCCTTGTTGTTCACACACCTTCTACAGTGCTTAAACCAAACTGAGGGATAAGTCTCTCTATAGTTAGGTGGGACACCACTGCATATTCTTTTTATTCCAGAGTTCCTCTTCTATTTCCAGTGCTTTTGTTCACCTGCATGTGGTTTCTGATAAAAGAAGATCACAGCATCAGAAAACATTCCTTTGCAAATGCAGGGACCCATCCCCATATAAGAGATACAGCAGTACTGAGTTATTATTCAGCTAAACTCATGCAGTATTTGTCAGTGCAGTTTTTATTAGAGCCAGATTCAGACCTAACATAAGTATAACTGCATTTCAGCTAATGAGATTGGATTACCTCCTGGATTTGCTTCCAGAAAGCTTTACTTTAAATTAATTTTTTGTAAAAGGGTAATAAAATCGGTGGTTCATTACCATTGCTTACAAAACTTAAAATATTTTTTGGTACTGTATTTAATCGCAGTGAAAGATTTTATTCTTTTTTAAGGATACCAAGTGAAATTGAAAGGTGTTTCTCATTTTAGAAGAATGAGATTGTTGAGGAGGTTAGTTAATAACTCAGGAGCTTGTGGTTATCAGAATGTATTCCTGAAAAGAAATATGGGCACACAGGAATTGCTAAAAATAATGGATCCTGTTGACAATATGAATTTACTCTCATCCCTGACAAAGAATCTTTACAATTTGTCTCCATGTAGAAGGCACTATTTTAACAGAGTTGCATATGTGCTTTTTACAAGGCTTGAAAACAGGAAAAAATATTCAGGATTTTTTTTTTCCCCTTAAATAGTGTTGCATTTGAAACATCAGTAGGTAAGTTAAAAAAAAATGCTGCAGATGAAATAATTTACAGTGAATGCTGTTGGCTGCTTTAAGGTTTTACTGTAAACTTACTCAGCTGTTCCCATTTTCCCTTTACATTTTTAGTCAGTATCTTTGTTACATGGTGTTAAAGTCAAAATCTTTCATTTACTCTTTTATTTTTAATATTTTTATTAGGCTTTTTCACTTCTCTGCATAGCTCTGGAAACCTCTCTTAGATTCTGCTAGTCTTTGCAAGAAGGTACAGATATACGTATATGAGGGAAAACACATTAGTTGTTGCAGTTAACAAATTATTAAAATCTATTCTTTTGCTGCTGTATTATTTCTCCTATAACCCAGACCGATCTTCACAAATACAGGACTGTAAAGAACTTCATCTGCTGCTGGTTAGCAGAAGTGGATTTAAATCCACACCGACAGTTCATTTGACAATGACCTTGAGGGGCTTTGCTTCTTGAAGAAGAAAGCAGAAGCTTGCGGTAAACAAAGTTCACTTCTGACAGATGGATTGAATGACAGAAAGGTTGCGAGTGCCAGAATAGCCCTGGCAGAGGAGGAAATGTTCAGTGGAATCCAACAGGAGAGGAGGTGTGAACAGGTGCAGGGTTGCTGACGGAAGGGGAACCAGATGGAAGGAGCCAGAGCCAGTTTATTTAAAGGAAAAGGCAGAAAACACTGAAAGGCTGTGCGATCAGTGGCTAAAAGTGTGCATGGAAGAAGGTAAAAATTCACAAAGCAAAACTGCACAGTGGGATATCTAGCACTTAACATAATGGTAGTAATTTGTGAGTTACATTTTAAAGTTGCTATTGAAATATGTTTCTCCCTTACTCCTGACAGCATAAAGAAGACAAATTTATAACCTGACCAAAAAAAAAAAAAAAGAAAAAAAATGATCTCCAAACCCCTAAACTGTCAGACTGCCTGTCCATTATCTCTAATACTCGTGTACAGACAGTTACAATCAGGGTAATACAAAAATGATGCCACAGTTGACCAAAACAATAAAAGGCTCATAAGGCTGGATTCTTATTTTTTAACTCACCTGTTCATATCTAGCTGTTGTGATGTCTGGGTATATAAACATGTCTTTTACTGGGATGTTTCTATAATATCCAGAGTAAATTGACAGCAGTCAAGTACAGTGTAATGTTAGCACAGTATTTCTCATCTGTCTTGCTTTTGGTCACAAGTTTGTCAGTTTGGTAGAATATGCAGTATCTCGCTGTAGGATGGGGGGTACAAGTCTAGCTTACCCCAGATCAAATTCCCTCAAAATCAAGTATTGTCTTTCAGATTGTCATCCTGAAGAATGCTGTGTTCTTAAATTACTCTGCTTCTTCCCAAGCTGTTCATACAATGCTTGGTCCTTCGGAGGCAAAAAGAACTGTTCCTCACTTCAGCAGTAGCTGGGGAGAGCTAACAAAAAGTATCAGGCCTGTGGTAGCTTAACTGCAGGTTGAGTGTCTAAACCTGATGTCTCTGAAAAATGTACATGACTGTTCAGCAGTCATTCATAGTGCCTCCGTGATCTACTGGATCATTCAGCTATGCTGAGCTGATCCGGATCAGTTGTGAGAACACAGTCACTTTCCTTTTGAATTAGCTACAGCATGCAATGCAGTGTGTGTGCTGACTTTACGCCAGCTGCAGTAGGACAGATGATACCTGATTCAGCATAAAGCTTGCTGGTACAAAGTTAACGTACAAAAAATATTGGTTTTTTGAACAAATGTAAATTGGGAGGATGAGTTCAGAGCAGACCAGGTCTCTGCATCATTTAGCTGCATCATTTTTTGATGCAAAGGTACGAGCCTGACAGTTGGATTTGCTGTATTAACAAGCTGGGCCTTGGAGCACAGAGTAACAGTTGTTTGAAGCTGGTCTGAAGTCTCGGCTGCTGTTGAAAAGGCAAATCCCTGGAGTGGTAGTATGTGGCTATATTTGGCCACATATTGCCAGGCTCTTGCTTCTGCTGACGCTGGAAGATGGGCACCTGTATGATCAGGTGGTTCAGGGAGTTAATCAGATTGAAAACCAATCATTTGCTCTTGCAGAATAAGTTGCATGAGTGCTAATTATAAGAGGATGAAAAGAGGGACTGAGCCTTACACTGGCAATGTCGTGGTAGGCTGGCTTTAATCTCTCCTGAAGCTGCATTGTAAGCGACAGCTGGTGCCAAATTCGGGAATCACCCAAAGTCAAGAAAATTACTCCTTTATTTTAAATATAGTAAAAATAATTAAAATAACTTTGTGTATACAGAATAAATGTCTGTAAGAATCTTGTATGGGAAGCAAACATTTCAACATTCAGCCTTTTTAAAAGCTGTTTGTGGCACAGATAGGATATTCCACAGAAAGGGGCGCAGCACTGTGAAGAGTTTAAGGGCTACATGCTAAAAACTCTTCTTATGTTGCATATTCCCATGCAAGTTCCATTCTGTATTTAGTTGTCTGTTTCTGTAGGGGCCTTATCAGTGAAATAGTTCAAATCTGATGGCAATAACCACTGCAGGATGGGTGTTTACTTACAAGTTGCGTATCATGCTGGAAAGGCTTATAGATACCCTAGACAAATTAGATTTGCTTTTCCAAGTCAGTATATTTGACCTAACATGAGATGTTAGGTACTGTTGGAGACACTTTTTTTTTCTTCTCTAAGAATGAAATAGAGGGCAGTTAATGATAATAATTGTCTGTGACTTGGTATACAGAGATCTATCCAGGCTGAAAAGTTGTTACTGTTTACATTGAGGAACTGGTATTTTTCTGTATGTATCTTGAAGGCAAAACACCAGAAGAATAAAATCATGTTATAGGCTAGGTGTTTGCAAATTCCCTTTGATGCTGAATTTGAAGTCCAGTCTTTCATTTTGTTAAAGCCAAGTAGGCATAAGTAGAGATGGAATATACCATCAGTTATGTATATACTCTAGTGAACTACTTTCAAGATTCTTTATATCATACAAACTTAAATAGGAGTAACACTCTATGTCTCTTGGTTCCTATACCAATACAACTTTTCGTATTTCTCATGCCCATCAGTGTCTCCAGCTAGTGATAGTTTTGAAGTGGTTCTTAAGCACAACAAATACTAATAGAATAGGAATCTTTTTCATGTGCAGGCATTAATACATAATATCTTCTGATGTCTCAGGGTTTAAGGGCAAAGTTTGAGTTTTAGACTTAGTGTTTTATTATTTCTGTAGACCTCCTAATAATCATGTAAAATGCAAATATATATAAAAGTTATAAAGTAGTTCCAGTGACGTACCTGCATTCTAAGCAAAGAAAGCTGGGAGAAAAGAAAAAGCAGTGGTAACAAGAAAGTCATATGCAGTGATTTTCATTTCAGCAAAATAGATATTCCCAGGAAAAAATAGAACGTAGTATGTAAACATTAAGTTGACATTATTTGTGTCTATTTTGTAAGTTGACATTATTTGAATTCTGGGAATGAGGATACAGTTAGGAAGTTATTTGCATTGTGGGGAAAACAGTTTTAAGCTAATTTGTCAAATAATTGTAGTAAGACTCTTGACAGAGTTGGAAATGGAGACAGAGCTTAATCTTGGTTCCTTCCCACAGGGGTTTTTGAAGTGTTTTTGTGAAATAGTAGTAGACTGGCAGAGCTGCATTTCCAGTCTTTTATCTCAGGTGGGGTTAAAAAGTTCTGCTTGATTAGTTCATTAACTTCAAAGATATTTGTACTTTACAGTTATTTCTGTAGCATCTTCTTTCTAGATCCATATTTAAAGAGCTGAATCAATTCAAATGCTTAATTTTTTACCACTCTTAAATGCTTGACTTTTACATAACTTTTCTAATTGCTTGTAGTAGCTTCTGCTTCACATGGTTATGAGAAGAAAAGTCTGACATTTCATAATTTTAGGAAGCTCTCTGTATCTCTCAGTTAATGTAACTAAGCACCTTATACTATAAAACCAAAAACTGTGGTGTTTTTGTGTAATGTGTTGGCTTTTTAAGACTACGTTCTCACAAACAGGACCACATGCATCCTCAACAATGGTGCAGACCTCCAATTCTACCAATTAATAAATAGGTGGCTGCAAAATTTGACCATGCAAATATAGATTGTACTGAAGCTCACCAAACACAGTGTGCTGGCTGGGGCAGTTTCCAGAAACTTGAGCTTTCTGCTGAGAAGACCTGGCAGCCAGCTCCCGAATCAGCATCCAGTCAGCTCCCAGAAACAGACATGAAGAGCAACTCAGTGGGTAGTTCCCACAATGGGATACAGGAAGGGCAATTTTTCAGCTCCTTGGAGAGGTTTAAAGAAATGACCTGATCACGATGCTTTTAAAAGGTATCTCCACTCAAGTCATGCACAAGCATGCACGTGTGCATCTTTTTTTATTGATTTTTTTTGACATAATAACATTCACTCCATGCCTCTCCTTCTGCCCTATAAAAGCACCATGAGCTATAAAATCCAGCCAGCCCAAACATGCTGAAAATGCAAACGTGCATTTGCATATGCATGGAAAAAATCAAAACCTTTATTACAAAAAATCAGGTGCCAAAAAATCTGCAGTGTTTTGCAAGAGAAAACTAGGAAGCAGTGTCCAGCTATGTCCTCAGTCATAGCAATCCTAGGTATTAACAAGGGCCTATTTGAGGAAGATGCATAGGCATTACAAAGGAAACTAACCAAACAACTCAAACAACCAACACTAAGCAAAGGACCCCTAGAAGCTTGACTTAAGGGAAAGGGAGAAATCTTGTGACCCTGAGTCTTATTAGAGAGTTGATCCAGATGTATCAGCAAAGTACATGCTCTAGAGCTCTGTTAATTTAGAAGATGTGGAAATCAAGAGTTTTGAATCATAGCTACTCTTAAAACCAGCATTTATTTATTTACCTGTGGAATTTGGGGTCTTACTGTGTCCTACTTCCCTATGTAAAAGTTTGAAAACCTTAAGACTTCTGATAGCATTAGATAAAACTCTGTAAATACATTCTCCATTATAAGCAGCTGAAGAGGATACTGCAGTGCCCAACATGCGATCTTATTCTAGATACATTCTTCTATGATTTTTATCATTTTGGCATTTGAATACTTACTGATAGTAAAGTAAGAGAGTACAAACATTTTTCTCATGTTTCCCCTTAAAGAATAAGGTTGTATTGTCATCTCTTGTTTCAGTTGGGGTGGTTTTTTTGGGTGGGGGATGGGTTTGGTTTGGTTTTTACCATGAGTGTTGTTTGGGGGTTTGTTGGGGTTTTTTTTTCCTGTCTATAAGGATATACTTTGATTTTCATTTTTCCCTCAACTGTTGTAGCTGAAATAAGAATATCAAATGACCTGTAAGCAGGTGGTTTAGAAAGCTGTGTGTAATGGACAGTCCACTAGGCCTATATCATAGAAATCTTTCAAAGTGGGCTGAATAAAATATAGCTGAGCCTTTGTACCCAAAGTTACTGGTTAAAGTCTTTAGGGTTTCTAATAGAGTTTCAAGTCCTATTTTCAAGTATTATTAACTTATTTGCGTGCTCTCAGGTCAGATTTTATTAAAGATACTGGGAATTAAGTGCTTGGGTACATTCCCAAAGCTGTTTTTCAGTTCGGTGTGAAGAAGCTAGTGCTTACACATTTATTTTCAAAAATACTGAGAGTGAAAGTCCACTTCCTTTGGAAGAGCTGAGGGAAGCCTCAGCTGAATGCTTTCCCTCTTCTGAGGTGTTTTGTTGTGCAGTAGTCCACGGTGCTGGCCCACTTGGCTACATATGATCTAGGAAAGAGTCTGTGCTTAACCACTGAGGCATGTACTAAAAGTATCAGTGTTAGAAAAGTCGACTGGGCTCCTTGGTGACCAAGTATGAGTGTTGGTGCTTGAGTTTCAGGCCTGGTCATTATTTAGATCAACAGTTCTTTTGTTAGCTCAGATACCTGAAATGTTGGGAACACTAAATGCCAACCACTTAATAATTTATGAAGTCCAGTTTAAAGTATATATGAAAGTCTAAAACATAATTACATTTTTTACTGTAATTAATAAAAAGTGAACCTGTCAAAAGTAAGGTTATGATAACCTCTTATGTGCCACTGAACTGAGATAATTGCTAGAGTATTTTAATTTGTCCAATTGAGTTCATAGTCCTTACTAATGGATCCGTTAGCTTTTTTACAAAATGCCACATGTTGATCTCATGGAAAAATCAAATAGTCAATATAGAACTCATGGTTGTTTCACATCATAGTTGCTTTGTTAGAAGACGTATTGGCAACCTCCAATCAGAGGCCTAATTCTACTTTGAAACTCATCCTGTGTTATTTCATTTTGTATTTTTTACTGTTAGCAAAGCAAAAAGACACCTGCAGAAATACCTACTATTGATACTGTGTTGTGAAACACAAAGCTTTATCAGCCTTCAGTTCTGTTCTTTCACAGAAATCAACGAGCTATTATTTATGTCAGATGTCTTTCACATCACTAGTCTTTACATCTTTCCTTATTCTTTACTGCAAAAAGTAGAACATTTGCACGGTACATTTGGTAGATGTCTTTTTGAAAATGAATCTGTGGCCCAGCTTTTATTTGTTAGTGGTGGGAAAGGTTTGTTGGTGGGTTTGGTTATTTTTATTGAATTTGGTGGCTTAAATTCTGCCAGCATGCCTTTATGTTAGCTTTCCAGTTCTGTTAGACATTCAGTTCATTGAGATATGTGAACAAGTTAGCAAAGTAGGCTGCTGTTGACAGCCGTAACTCAGGCTCAAAGCAGTCAGTGTTTAGAACTAAAATCACTATGGAAAATATGCACCTCAGAGCAGGGCTCAAGGAGAGTTTGAATTTGCCTCTGTTGAATGATTCTTTGGGTACTTCCGACTTTCTGAGGAAAAATGGAAGTCACCATGAGTTCAGTGCTTCTGCTTTAGTAAAACTGATCAATGAATTCGCCAAATCGAGACTATCCAAACTTAGATAGGCCTTCATTTTACAAGGAGTACTGTGTGAAAGAATTGTAATTTTTGCTACTGTCTCTGATGCAGTGTTTGCATTCTGGAAGAGAAAAGGCGGTGCAGTTAAACTACTGTCTCACCTTTTTTAATGTCTATAGATGCTTTTAAAAGTTTTGGTACAATTAATCTTTAGATCTTACCTGTGTCATCAAAATTAGGCTGTTCTTGCTTTGCTTTCATTGCTTCTGTGCTTTCCTTTAGTCAATGTGGGAAATTATGAAGTTTTTGTAAGAGGAAGCTTCTGATATGTTCACACTAATGCTGGAGGGATATAATTGTTTCCTTCTGTCTACAATCCATTTTAGTCCAGCTCCTATTTTTCTTAAGTCAAGCTCACCTTCTTTCACAGTTCAGAGTAGTTGCAAATAAGCAGCCGGTGTCAAGCCTTTTAAAACTTCTGCAGTATTTGCTGGTTGTAGCAGGAATGTTACTGATAGTTCCTGAAATCTCTTGGGCTGCCTTCCATTGTGTTTTGACCATGGTAGGATTTTTGTTGTTGGTTTTGTTTTTTTCTTTTTCTGTTTATGTAGAGTGTTGGGGAATTTTCTGCAGGAGGGCAGAGGGGTTGAATTTAGGGAGCAGGGAAGGTGTCAACTTAAGGTGTGGGTCAGCTACCCTTCTATGCAAGACTTACCTGTGTTTTGCTAGTCTTGTAGTTGAGCTTTTATCCACTGTATAAATTCATCTCTTTTCACCCACCCCATACACACTTCAGCCGTAGGGAACTCACCATGTATTCATGGTTTCTGAGCTCCTGCCCATTTGCTCTACTAGTAGCACAGGTGAGTGGCTTTTTTAGATGGGTCCAAACAAAAGAGTGTTTCCCATTAGCATGTGTTAGTATATTTTTGATGGGAAAGATCCTAGCAATGAGGAATAGACCTTTACAGGCTTGCGTTAAGCTGGGAAGCTTGATACATGCTGAAGGCTACCCCCAGCAGAAAGCTAGTCGGGCAGATGGATTCCAAAGGATAGCACAGCACCCAACTGCAAGCAGCCATCTCACATGAGACACTATTATGTGAAATACTGTGTTAATGCCACTTTCTTTAGCTGAAAGTATCTGGGGGATGTGTTAGGCGCTGGTGTGGTTTTTTGAGCAGTCCAGTGCTTGTGACATCTGTCTGAAAGTAAGAAGATAATTGAAAGGGGTTTAAATAATCTGGTTCCCAGCAAATGCGTAAAGGTTTTTCATAACGCTTTCCATGTTTGGAGCTTACACTTGGGAAGTGAGGCAAGCATCACTCCTTAGGATAGCCCGCCCCAGAATGGTTACCAAGTAATTTGAGAATGTGATAAAGTGCAATTCAGTGTATGAAACTTCCTTCAAAAATGTGCTCTTGTTTCCTTAATGCTGTAATATTCTTGCTATCGAAATGTACTCTCTGTCAAATCATTCTCAGCCTTACCTCAAAAAAAATCCTGCCTGTGATTTCAAAGGGAGTTTTGCCTAAGGTAGGGCTTGCAACATCAGGACCAGGAATTAGTGTAATGTGACCCACCATTTGTATTGCTTCGGGGTAAATTTAAGAGAGAAGATTTAACATTGTGTGTGTCATGCTGAGATATTGCAATATCTCGGATGGGTTATTAGGCACCAATCCAAAGGTTAAGTGCAGCAGCCACATGAGATGTGGCTTTATCCTTACATGATCTATGCCTATGTTCTGTTTTGTAGTCCCCTGGAATAGGCATTATCCCTACAATAAACCAACATGTTTAGGAGTCTTTATTGAAACCTATTCCAAGCTGTATAAGGTATTTTCAGTAGAAAAATGTGTGCATATATGTATGATTTAAAACCTAGAAATTAATAATTGAATTGTGAGCTCTCTGTAATTTTGAATCTGGATCTTAATATGCACTAGATAAATATTCACAACCTTTGGGAAAGTCTGGATATGAATTTGCAGTTTAGGACCTTTTCTCATTTATATGCATATATTTTGGGGAGAGTTTATTTTCCAGGCTGTTTTTGCTTGGCTTGCATTAAATAAAATGCTTCAATGGAGTGTGGTAGTCTAGCATTTGTTTTGCCTCAGGAGTAGATTGCCCCATCTTGCATATCTGGTCAAGTAAATTGCTCTCTTGCCTGTGTACTTCAATAATAGTACTAGGCTTTAGACCTTCTTGTACAACCCCCCAGTGAGCAGAACCACAAGGGGCTGGGCCTGTGTGGTGCTAACAGTCTTCTCTATTGTAACGGATGCATTCATCTCTTATTTACATAAATTAATAGTTAAAACTTGTTTGGTTGCTTAAAAAAAACTCATTAAGCTTTCAGAGTAGCTGTATTATGAGCACTGTGGCAGTTGCTCCCATTGACTTATCTCCTGCTGGTTCACTGGGAACCAATCCATCTCAGGGTCAGGTCCCTAAGCTTCAGTGTAAAATTAAATAAATAACATTTAAAAGAAAATGCAAAAAAATCTGTTCTGTGCAAAATGGTCACCGGGGCACTTCTTTATGAAACAGGCCATGCTTCAAATTTTAAAATATAAAATTGTATTTTTGTCTGAAAGCTAATTTTTGTTCAGGAAATCGGTCATATTTTTTTATCTATTTTCTGCTAATCACTGGAGAAGGTTTGACATTGTAAGAGAAAGGTCAGTTTGTATAACATGAAGTAGGAGGGGAATGTTTAATGTGAAAAGCTTGGCCAGAATGTTTTTCTTTTTTTATTAATAATTGCCATTTTAATTTATCATCTTCAGTATATGACCTTTTGTTTTCTTTATTTCCTTTTTTTATCTTTTTAAATAGATTGAAGAAAGAGAGCATTGAGCAGAGCATTAGCAATGAAGCAAAGGCCCAAGCCCTTCAGGCCCAGCAAAGAGAGCAGGAGCTGACACAGAAGATGCAGCAAATGGAAGCCCAGCATGAGAAAACTGGTAGGTGGTAGGGAAAGATTAGAGCCTGGGCACTCACTCACAAGCCAGGCCCACGCCTTACTGTGAAATGACATCAGGAACACCTGTAACCTTTGGCTGGCCGAAGGGAGCAGATGCTAACTACACCGGAGATTCCGAATTACATATTAGTTAGCGTTTAAAAGAGAAAATGGAAAGTATTGCCCACTGTCTGTTGATTTCAGAGTGCTGCTCTCACATCTGTTGCACCATCTGGATTATGAGTTTATTTACCTGTGTTCAAGAAACGTAAAGCTGAGAGAGACCACAACAAAGTAGAAAAACAAAGGGCTTGTTTTTGGCTGGATTTTCAGGCACACATGTTATATAAAGAAAATAGCATCAGAAGCTCTGCGGGAAATGCTCTGAGCTTACAGTTAAAGTCTCCTGAATAGCACTGAACAGTTCCCACAGTACACACATTATAGCTACTCTAAAAGCTTAATGAGTTTGCTTCGGCATCCAAACTGGAGAAAAGCTTTAGCCATTAATCGGTTCTTAATTCACTGTCGCAGCTGGATGTAATTCACTGGCTCCAAATTGATATGTTCCTTTATTTAATCTTTGCAGCCTCAAACATTTTTAGCATTACCATGTGCCCCTCCACATATACACCCTCAATCTAAAAGAAAGATGTTTAATCCCTTGCATACTTCAGGTTCTCATAACAGGAGACTTCATTGCATTGACTGAGATGATCAATAACTTCTAACCTTTAATCTGGAAGGAAAATGGGTTCTCCAAAAAAGAAAGGAAATTTTTAGAGAGGAAGTCTCTAACCCCTGAGCATAGAAAGGAGGAGGAGCTTCAGCTCTTATGGAACATAATATATTCATATGTTTAATAAAATGTAATTTTTATCCATCAGTCCTGCAATATCTTTAGAAATACAATGTCACATATATTAATTCTAAGCAGTGTCAGATAATACCTGAGATAGCAGGAACATTGACATCTGCCATCTGATTTTTCCGCCTTTTTTGCAGCATCGTCACAGTACTAGAGGACCTTTCCATGTGTTCAGGGAATGCAAACAGCTACATTATGGCTGCTGTCTACACAGCAGGAAAAGAAAAGAAGCAATCAGAATTGTTTTTCCCTTACTCTAGCCAGCACATCTGCATATGACCAAATGTAATTTTGCACAAGAGATGTGTAGATTACCCTCCTGGTGCATAAATTGTCCCAGTATACAAAAATTAAACAACCTTACGGCTGCGTTTGTTTTTATGTATCTCTAGTAGGATTAGAAGGAGTTGAAAATGATAATTATTTATTATGTACATAAAGAAACCTTTATGCATTATGACACTACACATATGCAAGGAATTTGGATAACTGTGGTCTCTCTTCCTCTGATTTTAAAAGCAGAAATCAAGAAACATAATTTTTCAGTAGCTTCCTTTTGAAAGAATAAATATGCAAGAGTTTTGGTGCAACCCAAAACAACAGTAACTGAAAATCAATTTATAAAATGGTTTCACTGCAGCTGTCACTGGACAATAAGTTTATATCTTATTGTTAAAGTGAAAAAAATGCATTAATCATAGTAAGTACAGGACCCAGTAAATAAAATAACTTGTTTTTTTAAGTAGAGAATGAAATGAGTCTACAGTGTGAGTGTTTGGGTTGCCAGTGTATCCTCTGCACCAGTTAAGCAAGCAAAAGGCTGCGAAGATGTGGCTTGCCAATTTTATTCCTCCCAGAAGTGTCAATGAACTTGCAGCTAAAAAGCAAAAGCCACCAGATTACCTATGTAGTCTTTATGGTGATTCTTCTCACAAGACCAGATTCTGTGGCAACGTTGCTTTAACACTTTATCTGATTCTGAAATATAGCCTTTATTTGGTGAATGTTGATGTCATTATTCCATGTCCAAGCAGTTGAAGTTAAAATAAAAAAAAAAAAAACAAAAAAAAAAAAAAAACAAAAAACAAAACCACCAAAACCAGAAGGATCTAGAGGAAAGAAACTGAGTATATATATTTTTTTATATAAATTATTTAGAAATTTATGTCACTGTAAAATAAATTTCTAGTTTAATGATTTTACAATTTCTAGTAAACGAATTGGATTCATTGCTGACCTCCCAGAATGCATTCATAGCAAAATTAAAAGAAGAATATTGTACGTTGGCAAGGAAATTGGAGCAAATGTCAGAAAAATACAGGTTAGTTGTTTTTTCTTGTTCTGTCCTTTTCATTATTAGGACGTGCTTCCTTTTTTCATGTATGTGATTTAATATTTACTATTATTCCATTTGTCTCAGGTATCATGTCAATAGAATAGACGCCAGTTAAGAAATATGGATAGCTTTTTATCTAGCGTAATTCTAATTTTCCACTTTTCAGATTATGTTTCTGGCTATTACTTCAAATTTTTGAGGTAATTCCAATGAAAAAAAATTGCCTACTATTTTCTTATTGGTGCTCTTATTCTTAATGTGAAGAGTGGAAAATTATTAATAAAGCTACAATTTGAGTTTAAGTGAAAGTATATGAAAAATACTAAATATTTGAAGTTCTTAAAACTGTAGTCTGTTGTTTTAATTATGTACTTAAAGCTCCATTCACAATACTACACACTGAATAATTATCTCTGAAATAATTGTCATCAAAATTGCTAGTCATTGAAGCTCTGGTTCTGCTGCTGCTTGTTATGCAATGCTCTTGTTAAAATCAATAGCAGATCTATATGCAAAGCCATTAAAAATTCTTGAATAGAACGAAACCTGGGAGCAATAACTGGTTTAAATAAATCCAAAATTATGAGGGTATCTATTTAAAAGTTCTATAGGACAGGCCTGCCTTAAAAAGAATAATTTTTTAGTGCTATACCAGTAAATAATTTGATTTTACATTTTAAAGTATGAAAACAGTCTCAGTTGAAACTTTCTGCAGTGTTCATATTTAAAGTAATTAAGAGGACTTTAAGTAGTGAGTTGGCATTTTGCATCTTCTGTAATTTTACTGCAAACTGAATTTGGTAATTAAGGCAAGGATCATCTTGCATGGCTTATGTGAAGCAAGGAAAAAACTCAGCAAAGACATGAAATTAATTTTCAAGATGGGATTCTTCTTCTGTTCGGTAGATTTAATCATTCTGTTGAGGTAACATAACAGGGGCAACACTCTCTGGGGAGATAGCTCATTCCTGTATCCTATTTCCAGGAATGGTCAAAACGGAATTATATATATACACACATATATGTATATATGTTTTATATATATATCATATATAAAATATATGATGCTTCCCACAGGTACTGCCTCCACTGCCCATCCTACTTTCCACTGAATATAAAGTGTTGACTAGCTGTTAAGTGGCTGAAGTTGGGAGATGAATCCCATCCAGAGTGTTTGGGGAAAAAATGAGAAATTTAAGGGAATGTAAGCAATCTTCCCTTGTAAATGTTGTGATGGGTACTGGAGAGAGAAGCAAACAGAATTTTTCTTCTGAAAAATGCAAGGCTGCTCTGCTAAAGTAATACAAAATCTAAATAGATTCAAATCATATTATTATTCCAGCAATAAAAATGCACACAGACTTTGTTGCTAGAGCTCACAGTCACAGACTAGTAACTGTAAAAGGATGAAGGAAAGACAGAAAACATACTGTGAAAACACATTATTCCCTGAAAATAAATACCAGAGATTGCCAAGTGTTTCTCCACCTAGCAGCATTAGCTGACTATGTCAAGAACCTGAAATGGGGGAAAAAAGCCCTCTTGGATCTCCAGAAAGTCGTATATTTTACACAAGAAACAGTATGGAAGATTGTATAAAAGCAGTTCTGAGAAGTGGCCCTAAAATAGCTTGAGCTTGCTTTCATTGGAGTGGGAACTGCTGCAGTCAGTAAGGAGAATGGAGAAATAGGTAGGGATAAAGAAAATATGGGAATATAAAGGTGGAACTGGAGGTGGTGGGGAATGGTAAACCAGTAGATGGCTTCAAAACGTGATGTGATCAGATGCAGAAAATGACTTTACTAAAGTTCTAAATGCATGGTCAGTGTGTATCTTTCAGTAGCATCCTCTGTAAGGCAACCTTCATGCTCATTGTGACTGGATGTAGTGTAAAACCACAGTTCTGGGACAGAATGTTGCAGCTTTGTCCTGAAACAAACAAACAAACGTTTTTGGAAGATTTTATAACTTTATCCTCATGTACGTTAATAAAAGCAGATCATGAAGCAGCAGTGTGCCATATTTGCATGGAAAATATTTTTTCCATGTCTTCTGCTTTACCATAAACTGGATTTTGGACATAGGCATGTATTTTCTTGCTATATCTCTAGAGTCTTTGTGCCTTAGATTCCAGGTGGTTTAGCAATAACTGTATACTAGCAGTATCATTATTTAATTGGTAAAATACTCAAGCTTTTTTAAGTAACAGAAGCATGAGTTGATAAAAAATCTGAGGGTTTTAATGGGAGGTAAAGGGCCCATTTGTAATATGAGGCATTTCAAATTTATCTTTGACAACTATAGATTTGCACAGTTTCAGTGGGATGCCTCTGAATCGCACGTATATTTTTTTATTTAATACAGGTTTTCTGAGAAATCTAAACTGAAGTCTTGTTTCAACATAAGCTGGAACCTTTTTTGTGAACTAGCCCCTACACAGGATTAGAAAAGCTTCAGAAAGACAATGTCAGACAAATTATAAACCCCTCAAGCTGTGCAGAGAGATGATAGTGTCTGTGAAGGTTTTTGTATGCATAGGCATGTTTAAAAATACAGTCCTTTGTTTATTTCTTCTCTGTTTCATTCTTTTTTTTTTTTTTTTACCTCTGATTGTTACTGTCTGAGTTTTTAGATTGTAGATTAATGCTTAACACTACCCACTGTGTATTTGTGATTTGCGTTTTGTAATTAAGGGGAACAATGGGAGTCCATTGGGTCTCGTTATATATAATGGTTGGTTTAATTTGTTTCACTTCTATCTTGTTAATTGTAAATTGATCATTAAGATTTGAATTCTAATCTGTCACCAGGGTTGTGAGTATTGAAGCTAGAGCAATGATCCTGGTTTTAATCACTGATGATGAGAAACAAATTTTATAATTTTGGTACATATTGCAGTTCATATATTTTAACACTGTATTTTATGGTGTTATAAATATTGTTAAATGACTTTTAGTGTAGTTTTACTGTTTGAACTATAATGTGTAAATTATATTACTGGTTTGGCAACAGTAGGCATCCAACTGTGTGAGTTTAATTGAAGTAAAGAACACACACCCGGCTGAACTATTTTTCTGCATGTTTGGTTGACTGCAGTCATTGCGCTCAATACCAGGAGTGAAATATTTGTTGAAGGTAGCTGTACAAAGATGTGAAACAGGCTGCCTGAAAGGTCAGTCATTTACAATTATATGCAACAATACTATATCAGCAGAAAGTATTTTAAAGCGTGTATTTGATTGCTGTACGAGTAAACAATTGGGTTTAGGAAAAGGCAGTGTCTAAAAAGCACTGCAATGCAAAAGCTAGTTCAGAGGAGTTAAGGCAGCATTGCAAACATAGTGTTCAAAAATAAGCTCATCCTAAAAATATCCTGAGACTGACTTTGAATTGTGGCTATTTAACGTTTGCTGGTTCTTTGCCTCCAGTATTTGAGTGTTTTGGAGGAACTTTGGGAGGTTTTTCCAAGGCTCTTCCAGCAATGATGGTCAATAAAAACTAAAATTTGTTTTTAATTAGAAGTCGAAGCTTCCTTGGTAGTTGAATGGATTCAGAAGTATAGACAGTGGTTTTGTTGCTGGCCCTGTCCTCCCCCCCAGTCGTTATGAATTATTTTTAATGCAGAGACAATTAAATGAGATTTGGCAAAATATATTACTCATCTACTTACAAGCATGCATTTTACATTTTCATGTGACATTGTAGCTTTGCTCTGTGCAGTTTCAAATTAATATTTATTTTATACAGGTCTTCTGAGTCCGTCCGTTCTCAAAAGCATACACAGATACATTAATATGACTGTATGACTTGTGGGGCCAGCCTGAGTCTGCAGAAGTGCAGCTCTGTGCAGAGTTCAGCTCAGATGGCAGCACTCTAAATGTCTGCACGCTTCAGTTTTGTCTAAGTCCACCAGAGCCTACTACTTGGTCTGTCGGACCCAAAGCAGCTCTCATGGAGCAACATCAGCGTGTCTGTGCTGTGTCCTTCAGTTGTTCTGGATCCATCAGACCTAATGTTTAGTGCATAGATTTTTCTAATTTACCTCTGTCTCTGGTATGACGTGGGCTATTTCTGAAGTTCAGGACTGTGTGCTTGGGCACCTGCCACCTCTCTCTTTCTCCCAGCCCTCCAGTGGCAGCTTGAGAGCAGAAGCATTTACTCCAAACTGGTCCTGCCCTGGCTGGGTGAAATTGCTACTGCTAGTATAATGGGCTGTCACATTCAGTACAGTTGTTCAGGCTTATTACAGTTATGGCTGAGCTTGTCTTTGTTAGGGTTTTCTAACCCAACAATTTTGAAGCTGTTTAGATCTCATGTAGGATTAACTGTTCTACGTTAATCTTGGAAACTGAGGTGGATGAATGGTGTGTTTAAAGATGCAGAGGGAATCTTTGTCACATGAAAATAAAGACTTCTGGTGTGCACTCTTGTACTGGTACCAGTCTGCTTTCTTTAATGCTGACACACATGAACCTTTTAGCAGGCATTCTGCGTGTCATATGTGCTGTCCTCCAAAACTTCCACATAATGAAATACTTGAATCTGAGTGGTCAAACCCTTAGATATTCACTTGGAAGGGATATTGTGGAAATAATTCTTTAACTGGAATCAATATTTTTTTTTTCCTCATTTCAACTGTAGTTACAAAAGGTGATTTAGGAGAAGGGAATGCCAGTAACATTAGTGGCATTAGAGCTGTATTTCAGAGACTAGAGATATTCCTGCTCCTTTTTTTTTTAATGAATTCAGTACTTTCTTTTGTTTCATTAATTGAAATTTTCAGGAGCATTTTGGTTTTGGTTGATTTGAATCCCTTGATCTTTCCAGAAAGATTTCAGGTACCTTCAGAAGTGCTGGAGATAAGTCCTTTTAAAACGTTGAAATTTTTATCACCTTGAAAGTTGCTTCTGCTATTTCCATGAACAAGACGGCCACATATAAATGCAGAAAAAGAAGCAGGATCCCCCAGTTGGGAAACCGTACAAGGCTGATAATTTACGTTATTCCGACATGGCAAACGTTGTTGCATTTTGCTGGCAAAAAATAAAAAGGAACACAATCTTGAATTCAGTCCCTGTTACCACACAATTGGCTTTGCTACGTCAAGTCTCTGTTGAGCTGCTCTGCAATACACTTTTGCTGTTAGCCACTGATTGTCTTTCTTACAGTATCAGTATCAAGTACAGACTGCATTCCTGCTGTCTGATAACAGTTAGTCCAACTGACAATGCTTTGTTAATGCTGACACTGAAGTTACTAGTATTTCTGTTAAATGATTAGTGTAAAAATTATACTTCAGAGACCTTCCTGTAACATCCTGCCCACTGATATGTACCTGTCCAGGAAACTCCTGTGCATTTAAGTTTGATGTGCAAATACATGAGCACAATTCTGATGTATTTGTCAGTGATGATCCTTAATAGAGCTGTAACTCCCTATCCAAATTCAATTTCATAGTCTTCTTCCAAAGTTTCCCTTGCTAAATTCTTTTAGATTCACAGATGATACGATGTATTGTTCTCTATTTAAACATGAAAAGATTATGTTGTCATTTCCAGATTTGACTTGTCAGTGTAACAACATGTTTTTGAGGGGAGGAATATTGCTTCCCCCCTGCACTTTGTTGTGTTTTTCAGAATGTCAGTTGTTGTTGCATTCTGTAACAGCCAGGAAGGTAAAGTATCTTTCTGCTGTAGCTGCACCATATTTAAGTTTAAGATTTAAAGATATATCTGAAGCTTTTTAACCTCAAGATCTGGAGTGGCAGATGCCATAAAACAAATTTGCTTGCTTTTGATTCTTACTTTCTGATGGTATAGCAGATTCTGACATGTTCTCATTAACCTTTTCCAAAGAGTTAAACTGTACAAGTGCATAATGTATATTTTATCACAATTTAATCTGAGATCTTTTCCTGATATTAAGAAACAGCTCATGCCTGTTTCTCCCTGGGCTGATGGTTAGAGATGTAGCAAGTAGCAATCCCAGGTCATTCATGGATCTGGTGTCTCTGCTCACCCGTGAAGAATAAGAATTGCTTAGAAGTGACTAATTTTCTTAAAGGCTGTGCTGATTTTTATGTAGATTTGGGTGTGCCTGTATGATTTGTCCCTTGTTTCTTAAAGTTTTATTAATTTTCCTCTTGGGGGGGGGTGTTAGGGTTTTTTTTTTGTTTGGTTCTTTATCTTTGTAATGGCATTTTGGATATCTTAGCTTAATAGAGTTTTGAAAACAGTGCCACTACTGAATGTTCAACCTGTACAGTGCAGTAAAGATTAAACAAGCTTTTAATGGCCATTTTTTAAACTAGATTTTAGCTTTTACTAATAAAGAACTTGAAATGTGTTTTCAAAATGCTGGCCAAATTCTTGCTGAAGTATGAATTTACATTTATCGATTTTTCTTTAACATCAACACATAATGCCGAATGGCATGACTGCTTAAAATAGGCTGAAATTAGCATAGGCAACCTATGACTGAGCCGAATGCTCTTCAGCATCATGTTCTTTTGTCTTAAGATTATTTGAAACAGTGTTTTGTTTCCATGAGTTCTAGTAATAGCCTGTTTATGCATTGCATATACATGTATGAAATTTTATAAATGCTGAAGCCACATATTGATGGCACGCTGCAGGATGAAATCTGACAACATCCATCATCACTGTGTTTTACTTCTGTAGATCTGAAGTCAACCAGCTTAGTCAGGAAAAAGAGTATATTCATGGCAGATTGAAGAAGATGCAGAAACGAAATGATGAATTGGACCAACAATGCATCCAGCATGGGAGAATGCATGAGAGGATGAAGTCGAGGTAGGAGGTCCTGTTAATCTGTCAGTATGTGGTATGCTCTACTGTACCTATTGTGTAAAGTTAAAAATGACAGTAGATTGTTTGAAAGTAATATTATTTCCTTATGAAAGTGACCACCCTTTCCCCCTCCCCAAACATTCTGTCAAGGTTTTTTTTATAACATCTTTTGCTTGTGCCATTTTGGATAAATAGAAGGAAGGCTTGAACAGCATAGTCTTCCAAAGAATTTAAGCCTACTGCATATGTGTGTGGGCTGCTTCGGCTGTTCTCTGCTCTAACTTGGATGAATTGTCTTACCATATTAAAAAAAGGAGGGGTGGGGGGAGAAAAGAGGAGGTTATTCAGTAGTATGAATGTAGAGTACAGATGTGGATTCTGTTATGCCATGTAGTAAGTGTATTTGGGGTTTACCGTCATTTATTTAACTTGTACGAACAGGTAAGTCTTACTGAAGATCTTAGTCACCGAGAACTGGTAACAGCTTTCAGGCACCACTAGCCTTTTCAGAGAAGCAGGGACTTCCACAGAAAGAGCTGTGGAAGCAGCTACAGCAAGGCTAGTATGGAATATTTGCACCAATACCAATTGGCTGTTCTGGCCAGAGTATCAAGGCTTGATAATGCCTTGTGCTGTGATTTGTATCAGGTGTCCTTAAAGATCACTTTGGGAACTTTTCTTTTTGGTACCAGAAAGTTAATCTGTGCTCTCTTGTTCTGTTTCCCACTACATTCAGTGTAACAGGCACTGGAAAGAACTTAGACATGGTTGGGGAGGTAGAGGATAAAGTCAGGAGATGGCTGATAGGCAATTCTGCAAACCCAATCAGCCACGGTACCTCTGGTCAGGAGTGAAATGCTAAATACAGTTTAACTTTATTTAGACTAGATAGTCCTGACTGAGAAAAATTCTCCTTGCTTTATTTCACCACTGACCACTTGTTAGGAACAGAGCTCGCATGTACTGAAGCAGCCACTCTTGTGTGCTCTTCCCCACCCCCCCCCAACTAATAATTTCTTTTTCATTTTTCGCGGCCATCTCTTCAGTCTGTCCAAGTCAGCTTGTTTCTTGCAAGCTCTCTATGCATTCTTTTCAGTCTTCCAGACCCCCTCTTTCATCTTCCTTTTCAAATCTGTCTCTATCTCCTCCTGTTCTTCTATAACCTAGGATTGTTACTGTCCTTAATAGCTCAGAGAACAAAGGCATCAAAAATGCTACAACTGTGTCCCTAGTGTGTATGACCACATTCTGTTTATCTCACCTCCCTTTTGGTTTCTTTACTTGTGGTAGATTCTTAGCATATGGGGGACATGCACTGGAGAGTCAGGGTTACTTTCAGTGAAAAAAAAAAAATACATCTTTTCTCTTCTTTTTTTTTTTTTAATCCTAACTGTTCTTATGTAGAATTATCAGTATCTAGTTTAATGTAAGACTGCTTTAAGTTTTTAGGAAAACCTTTCCTCTATCAGAACCAAATAAAATAGATCTACTGGAAAATGTTGCTCATTCTCTGCTGCAGCAGTAATGATTATACACTAAAAAAGATTGAAAGCATTAATCCAGAACAGAAAGTGGTTTGAAAGCAGAGTGGTCATGCTGCAGGCAGTGCCTTACCTTCTGCTGCTGTTTTGCTGACAATGAGAGAAAACAGGACAGTGATAGCATTTGTCTTATTTAATATTTTAGAATACATAAATATGACAGAGATTATCAGGTATTTGACTCATGAACAGTATATTCTACCAGAATTTTATGAGAGGAGTCTTTTAACATATTTTTAATTACAATCTTGTACTATATTCATTTAAAATGCAGGTAGTAAGTAACAAAACTGATATAGTAAACTACTTTAAAAATTCAGTGTAACCTAATTTCAATTTTCATGTGAAAACTGTAATAGATTTTCAGTACCAATTCTTAAGTGCTGTAACTGTCTATGAAGTAATCAGATCTAGGTGAAGAAAAGTAGAAAGTATAACTATTAGTACAAATAAATTTCCCAGTTCCTTCATATTTTGTTGAAGGTCTTCCACCAAATAAAAATAGTGATTTTTCTCTTCTGATTTTGAAACTAGAGATCTGACTATGGTATTTAGTAATGGCAGAACAAATAATAAATAATATACTTTGCCTCAGATTTTCATTCATCACACGGATAGGAATAACCACAGCAAAATACTGTACAGGAGGATTATTTCTTAAGACAATTTGTCTCCCCTTCGTATGCAGCTACAAATAGCACCAGTCTTTTTGCAACGCAATCCTGCAAAGTGGGTTCCTACCTAATTTTCTAGCTGTTGTTATTCTGGCTTTCATTGGAAAGTTTCTTGTATCAAAATAATTTCTACTTAAGACCTAACATTTTTATTTGAATAATATTCAAATTGTTGTATTTGTGATATTTGTTTAAAAAGAAATGTCTATTGCTACTTGGGTTCTCCTAGAAGAATATAACAGGGCCCAATGCTACTATTTCATGGAAGGAACAATATGTAATTGATCAGTTGCACTTTCTTTTGGAGCAACAATGTTTTGGCCATTGTCATAGTTGCATTCCTTAAAGTGAACAAAATAACTCTTTCTCTGCTATTCCTATCTTTCTATCTGAATTATGTGCTGCAAATTAATACAGTCCAAAATGATATAAGCAGGCTTCAAAGAAATGGATTACTTTAAATTGCACTCATTGAAGTTGATTTTGAATCATTCTTTTTGATGTAACGCAAATATCCATCTCTTTCAATGTGTTTTTGTTCAGTGAAATGCATCCTTAAAAGAAGTAGATGTCCATTCAAAATTACACAGTTGATGCATGCTGTTTGGGCAAGCTTGAATGGAAAGACGTGCAATCTGCAGGACTAGGGTGACACGTTAAGGCTGCATTGCAGTTTCTGAAGAGGTGTTCACTGGGTGTTGTTAATCTAGCAACACTGTGGATCTGTGCATGTGTATATGTTGAGGGTTTTTTTACATTAGGTTGCTATTATTCTGATACTTTTGCAGCTGCGCACTTTCGATTTTAGACAATGATTTGTCTAGCTAAGTTTAGATGATCTTAAATGTGTTAATTACCATGATAAAGGGTCAGTGATGTGCCACTGTGTGACTTCATGGATCTGAATCTTGGAGAAATAAATTCTTGTCTCTTATGTGGCAAAGGGCACATTGGCATAAATCTTCAACCTCAAGTTTTATTATTACATTCTTCACATGCCCATTCTGTAGATAGGTGTTCAGAGTAGAAATTAGCAGGTAGAAGAAGTATTGAACTTCTTATAAGGCAGCTATGAAAAATAGAAACTAGACAAGAATTTAAGAAAAAAATATGTAGCAAAAATGAAAGGTTAAATTACCTTTCTGCTTTTCTTCTCTGCTCCATAAAAAAATAGATTCCAGAGGGAGAAAAATCCAAATCAAATTAATTGAATAAGTGTACACATATAATGTTGGTTTATTCTCTCCTTTATCTGTTTTCCATCTGAACTCCAAACATGCCTTTTCACCTCTGTAGTTAGACCAGTTCTGTAAATGCAGGTCTACTTTCTTACAATCTCTATTATCTTCCAATTTGGGGAGCAAGAAGCAAAAGATAAGAATCTGCTGAGATCTATTATTAATGGGACATATTTATCAATAACTAATATTTGCCCAGGCTGTCAGGATTTCATCATGCTATCTAAACATTCACTGAACTTAGTTAATAACTCTTGTAGGTACAAGGTTTAATTACAGCTTTGCTTTTCTGCATCTGTTTTTCTTCTCATAAAGCAAGCATTTGCTTTTAAGTCATCTCTTGAAGAGAATTTCTTCTGAGGACAGTGTCTGAAATGGGAAACTTTAAACTCAATATAGCTAGCTCTTTTCTGTGTTTATTTCCTATTAAAGACCCAGATGATGTGTGGAAGTGCAGCAAATATAGCGAGCAGGTCTTCAACTAGGAGAAGATCATCCAAGGCAATTGCTTACCTTTTTTCAAGATAAGCCAACCATGCCTTTACTTTTTATCAAGCAGAAAAAAAGCCCAAAGCATATGGACAGTAATTTGTATGAAATACGAGGCTTTTTTGAAATCTTTTTAATAGATCATAAATTTAGAAACTTCTGATGATTTTTTGTCCAAATGTTTTTCCAAACTAAGTTCAGTATATGTTGTCTGGGGCTATGGATTTTTCCTACAATGTTGGCTTTGGTGATTTTAGTTGGTATTACTATTGGCATTTCTGTAATGTGTGTGATCACTGTCCAATCTGTGTAACATTAACAATAATAATGCATTTTATGCAAATTTGTAAGGGGCTTTTTGTTGTGGTAGGTTTTGGGGGCTGGTGGTGTTACATGTATTTCGACTGTATTTTTGGTAGCTGAAGTTAAAAAGAAGAGCCTACAGGACTGGCAGTTTGAGGCAGATGTGTGTCTATTCCTCAGGCATCAGTGGTTGTAAGTTAACTATAAAAATGTTACAACCATCTGTGTAACAAGACGGCAGAGATCTGCTCTTGCCTGCTACTATAAATAAGAAGGAGATTTGTTTGACTTCATAGACATTGGATTTATAAAGACTATATGTGTCAAATTGTAAGTACGTGCCATGTTGCTGAGATGTGTCTGCAGCCAACTACCTGGGGTGTCTTCCCCTTCAGACACTCTAGCATAGTGCAGCAACTGTGCAGAAATGTCTGTATAGCACAACATGTGACAAATTATATTTGTTTTCTACCTATGGGGAAATGTATGATTCTTATGGATAAGCTTATCTGGAAGAGTAGCTAAAATGGGTTCTTAAATAGACCACTCAAGGAGTATATAGAGAAAATGTGACATGCAGTTTGACAATGATTTTAAAGGGTTTTCCCATGATTAAATATAATTTTTTATTGTTGTTACTAAGTGATAGTATATGAGAGAACACATATATATGAGAATTGAGACAGAGAGAGAGAATATACCAGCAGTGTCAAGTAAGTGATGCATAAAATCACAATTGCTGCTTTGCTGTCACCATTACACTTCCCAGTAGAGATTTTGGATTTCTTTGGCAAATCTTCAGTATCACAATTGATTAAAATTATTTCTTGATAACTGAATCAATCGAGTTGCATTTAAAATTTTACATTTTCTGCTTAAAGCTTTTGTACTACTTGTGTGTGCGTGTGTTTTCAAGAAATAATGTTTGGTGGAAGAACTCAGTTTTTGAAAGAAAAACCTTGTGGGGCTTTTTTTTTTCAGTCCAGTTAGTTTGTTCTTTGAATATGTTGTCTTCCTTATTTTTATTTTACTGATAGGGTAGTATTTTTTTTAAGTAACAGTAAGATAAATTATTTTATTTTACTTGATTAACCATCTGTTCTGAAATGCAATTATAAAAGTGCACTATATTGTGTTTCTTTGGTTTAAACTGGATTAATTTTTATATTGACAACAGACATTAAAATAGGTAGCGTCCATAATACCTTTGCTGTTAAAGTTGCCTCTATGTTTAAAGATCAGTATACTTCACTTTTTCCTGAACATCATTGTTCATACTCATATATCTTTGGTGTGGTTTCACTGTAATGGGACTGCTGTAACAATCAGAGATGGACTTGTTTGTATGGCCTTTCATGCAAGGGGTTTGGAAACAGCTTTGTGATCACTGTGTCTGGTGTTGTGGTGCATCCAGATAAAACTCTCTGCTCAGCCCAGACTTTGGAGTTATCACTATTACTTAAATTTTTATTACTATTTAATAGACTTACATTTTAGGTTGAGAAATGTATACTTCACGTAAAAGTGCTGTTAGGAAATAATCAATGGAAGATGTGTATCTGCATGCACACATATACATATATGTTGCAAATCCTGTCAGAGTCTAAAAGTTATGTTTGGCATTTATTTACTGTTTAGCTATTTGCACACTGTTCACATCACCTGGGATAGAAACTGGATATTCAAAATCTCTCCCTCCTTCTTTCTGTCCAGTTCACTAGCCATCTTCTTACTATATGTGTCTATTCCTCCCCTTCTAAATAGATGTCTATATATAGTGTATATATAAATGCCTATATTATTTATGTTTTTATATGTAAGATATTCCAGTTCTAAATACTTAATTCTATGAGATTATATAAGCCCACAAATACTGTTTTCAAACATTTATGACCCAACTACTTGAACAGTAGACACGTAAAGCAAACATTGTTAATTGTTAGTAAATCTGAAAATGTATACCAATATTGAGTCTTCAGAGAATGCTGAAAAATAGTATGCAATTAAGAGGCTAGCCTTCTTAAGAAAGAAATTACAAGCATAGGGAAATATCACATCCAATTTTCAGATAGATGTTTTAGGGAACTTAATAATGTTCTTTAAGATGTATTCTAAGTCATGAGTACTCCTTGTGTGCATATAAAATATATATATACTTAACATATATAAATTTTATGTATAGATAGATTCCTTTAAGAATATATTGAGCTCCTCAGAAAAAAACATTAAGCTGCTCCAATCTGGACAACTGTTTCCTGTACCACTCATCTTCTGATTGGGATTCTTCTTTTTGGTCTGATTTTATTTGCATTTGGCTTGTACTTACTTGTCTTTGACCCAAAATTGGGGTAAATTGTTCTTTTGTTCTGCTTTTATTTTATCTGCACTGGTAATGCAAATAATTCTAGACAATTGTATCTATTCAATCCTACTTCTGATTAATAAGTAAAGTCTTTCTTCTTTTGTTCTTTTTGTAGTAAGCTCTCCATCACCCTCAGTTTTCTGATTGTTGATTTTTTTTAACAGGGGCACTCAGAACTGTCTATGGGGGTTTGGATGAAGGCATCTGATATCTGAGATGATAGAATTCATGTATTTACTGGAAATTCCACGACAGATCCTATAATCATGTTTTGACAGCTGCATAATATTGGTGGCTGATAATCCTTCTCTATCCAAGAAATGTGTTCAGGAACTCCCTCCCAAGTAAATTCAAGTTGTTAGCAGAGACTGCTGCTATGAACTGAGAATACTTGAAGTCTCTAGTGTAAAGACTGTACTATAAAACTGCACCCCGTGTCTGCTGTTCCAGTCTTCTGAGTCATCTGTTTCTTTCTGTGCAGTATCCCAGACCTTCTCTGAGCTGATGGCATCTCTTAAACTTATCAGCCCACTCCCACTTTTTGTGCTGAGTCATAATTCAAAATATTCAAAATCTGTTCAAACTTGAAGAAATCATCTTATAATTCTTCCTCACCTTCAGTTGTTCCTGTTGGCTGTGCTCTTTTAGTCAGTTGCCTATCAACAACTACTTAGTTTACAAGTGCTGGTGCGGCATGATATTTAATGTTTCACTGAAGTTAAAGTAGGTAAGAGTTATTGCATTCCCTTCAGCAAAAAGTCAGATGTGAAAGAATTTAGGATTGGCGTGACAGAATCTGCTTGGTCTAACTTACGTGTCATTCTGTGATGTTTTTCATTTACCTTCATGTTCTCATATGTTCTTTTTTCAGTAGGTCAATGTTAATGGGCCGATAATCATCTGAATTATCTTCTTTAAGGGTTAGTTAATGCTGCATCTGATTTAATTGCATAAAAATACAGTCATTGTGAGGAAGAAGGTGTAGAGGAGAAAGTGACAGTGTCTGTGTTCAGTTTGTGCATCCTGACAGCTGGCCACCACAATTTTATTTTAGAAACTGGAGAGTAATATCTGGGAAAGTGATAGCATAAACTGGGGAACAGTCAAAGAAAAGTTATGTGGAAAAACAACCAGGTTTTCTTGCTTCTGTGTTGAACAGCTATCAACACTCTTGACTAACACCCCCTCTGCTAAGTCTGGTAATTGTCCACTCCTGAGAATATCTTCTACTCTACTGCTTTGATGTACTCTGCTCTCTCCAAAACAGACAAGGGGATAGTTCTTATTCATGCCATCAACTTCTTTGAGTCAAAGCCTTCAGCTCACTAATAGTGAGCTTGTGTTCCTGTCTACCAGGAATGTAAAAAGCCCTGAAATATGTGTGACATAAAACAGCACAACATAAGGTTCCAGGCTGTTCTTGTTACTTTCTGTTGTCAGCACAGTTGTTGGTTTTCAAATTTAAATGTTAATTTAGCATTAACGAAGAATTCTTGATTCTCTCTTCTAAGATGGAGGTGGATAAAGGTGGTGTCTTTGACAGCTCAGCCCAGACTCTGCTTGATATGGCAAGATCTAGAAATGCTTTGCGCTCTGCAGACTGACACTGATGCGGAAAAAGATGTGCATCATTGGGCAGAAGTGTACCCATAGTTTTCCACTGAAACTCCATCTTATTCTCCTACATTTGCTACAAACCTGCAACTGTTTTAATTTAGGCAGGGGTTGCTTCTGGTGGTTATATTCTTGTGTTAATCCCCCAGTTACCCCTTCACCACCACCATCTCATCTTTTTTGAGCCAGTTTGCCTTCAGTGCCTGGTAGTAGTTATGGACCAGTCTGCCTCACCACTTTCCCCAGAGATGTGATATAAAAAGTGATCAGGCTAGATCAGTGTTCCTTTTCTGGCTTCTTCATAAAAACAGTTGTCTAATGGTAAGAAATAGCACCAAAAAAGCATGTCATTTAAGTTATCTGCTAAAAGGAATCCCGAGCTACAGAATAAAGGTTTCTACCCACGATAATAGCCTTTCCAATGTAGTATAGAGTTTGGCGGACAACCTTTCCCATCCTCCTCCTTGAAGTGTACACCTTTTAACAATCTTTAGCAAGTCTTGATTGCCTAGACCATCTAAAATGTTGTTGAAATCCCTGACTCTTATACTCACCTTATTCTCTTTCTTCCACATTGTGTTGCATTTTTAAAGTTCATTTTTCTGTACTGTATTTCTGTGCTATCCTTCTGATGTTTCAGAACATAAAAAAAAAATGTTTTCAAATAGCCACTGTGAGACTAACAATGTGCAATAGTTCAGCAGCAAATATCTAGTTGGGATATTTAACAGTAATTGGGATCTTCCTATTGGGCCTTAAGTGAACTCCCAATAATAATAAAATCTGACTATTAACCCATTTGGCAAACTACTTTAAGCAGGAGCAGATTTCCTTCCGGTTTTGAGATTTTCAGACTAAGGCTATTTAAAACTCTTCATTCCCATATAGTGGGGAACTGAAAATGAAGACAGATGAATGACATTTAAACAGCTTTGCAAGTGTGTCATGAAAATTTACCAGCTCTGTAACAAATTCTATGCACCTGCCTGCTTTCAAGGTTATTGTTGTAAGAGAAAGAGATCTAAAACTAATGACAATTTATGTTTTTAATACAATAAGAGAGTAGATTTTTGCAAGGCTGTCAGGAGGCTGATTTTTTCCTGATAATGTTAGTGGCTTGATTCCTTCCGCAGGGTTCATTTCTGCTCCTATGGAAGTTGATGTAACTGTGGATGCTCTCATTTTCCATATATAAATCTAATCTGCTTTTAGATCTTTGAGTGTTTAGCCTTGACGTGTCTCATGCCAGTAGTTCCATAACTAATGTTCACTTAAAGGTGTGGGGTTTTTTTCCCTTCATGCTTTTTATTTTCCATTCTTAAAACTATTTGGAAATGTTGTTGTTTATTCATTATGAGACTAGAGACTTCTTTTTTCACTGGTTTTGTTCTCTTAAACATAGATAGAATCTGCTTTTGCCTATTGCTTGGTTAGACTATCATTCTTTTCTGGAGCTCCAGTCATACTCGTTAGTTTGAGTGCACTCTAAAAAGTTGCCATCCTAAAATATTAAACACTAAAAGTAGTTGTGTGTTGTGCCTAGTGGCATTGCTATTAGGTGGCAGCCTAATAGTAACTTAGAAATGGAGATCAGGGAAGTGTCTACAAGGAAGAACAGTATGAAATGACCTGCTCTGCATCTACATTTCTAGCATACTAAAGAGTTACCTGTGCTCAGGGCTTCCTTGTTTGGTTTTGAAAAGTAGTGCTGACACAAAATGAGAAAGAAATGGAAAAGGATGAGAGATTATACTGTGTTTGTTTAATTTTTTCTTCATAAACATTAAATTCATCTATGGAGGAAAAGAAGGGAAATAGTTTTGTTTTGGTTTTTGTTTTTCTTAAAGATGTTCTTTTTAACCTCAGAGAGACATAATTAACCTTTAGTTACACATATGGAAATACATTCTTGCCCCAAATATGTCATCTCCTTACCTGTGACTTGATCCTAGATAGTGTTTAGAATTCTGATTTGATTCAAGTCAAGGTTGCTAAATACTTCCAGTTCTCCAGTTTCAAAAGGCTGTCCCAGTGTCATGGCTGAAATTACAGTAATCTTTGCTTATGTAAAGCAGTATAATCTTTTTGAGTACTACACTAGCACCTCCCACACGACCAGGGATTTAGCCTTAGTTTTAGCTGTGTGACTTGCATGTAGTCAAAAACAACTTTCAAGTTTTTGGGTTGTTTTTCTTCCCTTTGCTCAGTTCACTTGAGAGTCTGACCTTTCATATATATATATACTTAAAAAAATGTATGTGTGTGTATATATATGCATACACACAGTTTCAGAACTAAAAAAAAAAAAGCTCATCTGTAAGTTGACACCATGCATTGGCAATTCAACAGAATAAATGTTTGGAAGCATGTGACTTAAAAAAGCACTTTGACTTGTAACTTTTACCATCGTGAAGGCTGTTGTAATCTGCTATGCTTTATCACACATGTGTTAGATGTTGCAAATACTTGTCCTTCCCAAATCAGTTTTATGAATAAAAGGCACAGGCAAGCTGAGCAGAGGCATATGTATCTCTGGGAAAGGGCTTTCATAGGCTGCGCAGAAATGGAATTTCTTCATTGACTTTCTGTAATGGTAACCCATGTCAATAAAATCCACAGGAAATGTGTCTAACATTTTTGTCCTTTTTAAATTTCCATTTTTAATAGCAAGGAGACACTCCAGGCAGTGCATTTCTGGGGAGCTATTGCATTTCTTGGGGGGCTAAAGACACTCACCCCTTCAGCCTTTTGCCTCACAACACACCCGAAGAGAGCAATAATCCCCAGCAAGGCACTGCCTGTCTTATCTTATTGCTTAATTATTATACCTATTTAATGCTGCTTAGAACGCTGTCAGCTGTTGAGAAAAGGTAATTATCACTAGTCAAATGAAAAACACTTTTTTGGCTGCCTTACGGATACACATTTTACTGGTACCTTGATACATAATGAAGCCTGATAGCAAAACTTTTGCTTGTCTCTTCTTCAAGCCACAGCTGTTTCCCTGCTAAATTCATCCCATCTGTCTCCCCTTCCGTAAGGCTGTAGGCAGTATAGCATAAGTACAGAAGCAGTTCAGTGCTATTTTGGATAAACATAGCTGAAATTTGAATCTTTGCCATTTGCAATGCACACATTTTGTTTTACTGCTGTAAAGAGAGCTGTCAAAATAAAAACTACATGGATAATTTACTGAAATACAGTCAAATAAAGGGATGATCAAAGGGGAAAAATGAAGATAGAATATAGGGTTACTCTTACTTTCGTGGTGTATTCTGAAAAATGTAAATGTTGACCTCTTGACATTGCTGGGTTCAGAGAAATTGCTAGTGAATAACAAAAGTAGAAGCCACTGAATTAGAATGTATCATGAAGAAGTCCAGACTTCGTGCCAAAAAGGATAACTGTAGCAGGCAATTATTTGCAGATGTGCCCTGTTGCGATATCTGACCAAGATACAGTTCTTCGCATGTTTTAGAAGGAGTATATAATGACCTAAGATAATAGAGCTTGGAAATGAAAGAAAATATTTCTAGATGTGACACTTTTTGTGTGCAAGTAGAAGGACACCCTAATGATCACTGTGGGGCAACAGTCATCTGCACCCTCCTTTACTCTTTGCAGTTTTAGTTGACATGGAAAAATATACTTTCAAGCTAAATACAGTTGAATTCATTGAGTTTGTTGTGCTAAATTGGATTAATGGTTAGTTACTCAAGGCTTGTGTTTGAAATTCCAGACTTTCTGGAACAAAAGATCCAAATCCCAGTAAGATCTGCTTGACAATCCACCTTTGACTTGAAGAAATTGAGTTCTGTACAATATACAATATTGGAGAATCTTGCAGACAAGCCCCTGTTTTAAAAAGTCCACTTTTCTGCTGGAGTATTAGAAATCATATAGTATTTCTACAAAGAGAAGGGCTTTGACCAGTACATCTTGGGTATATTTTTCTTTCACTGTTTTACTGTGTTCTGTGTAGCCTATCTCAGAGAAGACTTTATTCCAGTCTGTATAGCTGGTAAATGCTTATGACTCTTTTGTACGAGAACCTTGTAAGCTGTTTCTAGGTTAACCCTGATGTGTGTTTAGGATAGTTCCATGTTATATGAAAGTTAATTCTTAAAGCCTAGTGCTTCCAAATGCGTACTGTGTTAGGTAAAAGTGAAAAAAAATATGTCTGTCCTAACCTAGGAGATGCTCTCTTTGACAAAGAAAGAAACAGATGAAGAAGTAAACATTAGTGGACAGTTAAATGATCTCAATATAAACTTAATCTAAATGTTACAATCAGAAAGCTGCTTTGGGAAAAAGCCCTTTGTGGAGTTTGGTACTACTGAAATACTGATTTTAGTGTTCTGTATTGAGGTAGAGAAGAGGAAAAAAAGGATGTTAATCATTAGCTTCTTCGGTATTTACAGGACTGTTTTCAAGCTGTATCGAAAGAAACAAAGCCTTTTGTAAGGAAGGTACTGCTACCTGCAAAGCTTACACAGTGATTTTCCTCTAAATATGTGTAAAATCAATACTCTGTGGCAAGAACCAAGACCACATTACTCCACATTTGCAGGAATGTTAGAATTTCTTTCTCTTTATATACAATGATTTGAAACATATCCAAAGGTTGTGATTTATTATTTTAGTTTTGTTCAGTAATATGAATATAAATAAGGATATTATAATCTGGGAGACTGAATGTTGTTATTTATTCCTCCTGTAACTAATTCAGGAGCTGGTAACAGCTACTGCACCAAAACAGTACAGAAATGTAGCTCCATGTATCAGTTTAAAGGAAGAAAGATGCCATTGTTTTTAAAGGAAACCAAATTCTTCAAGGACTCCACCATATGTAAAGGCATCTCCCCCTTTGCCTCCCTCTGGGCTTGACTGGAAGAGTAGTTGTATAGCCTTGTCTGAACACTTACTAGGTACCAAAGTATTGCAGTAAACACCCAGGTACTTGACCATCTTGGAACAACTGGTTTTCTGGTAAATATAGTGATATTCTTGAAGGTCCTACTAATGCCTGAGCTTGACTTCTAATAATAGTGCCTGTGGTTTGGTCATCCAGTTTCATATACAGCTGTATAAGTCTTGCAGTAAAAGGAAAATGTTTACTATCTGATGGAACAAGTGCATGTACCAACTTAATGTTTCAAGAAACTTAATAAGCTTCCCCCCCTCCCCTCCAAAATAAAACATTTACTTTGTGCTGTGTTACATATTGGAAATGGCTAGCCTCTGTTAGAATCATTTAGGTAGCTGCTGTAAGTTCACATGGGAGGCCCTGTTCCATGCATAACAGCTTTGACAGATCCAATGCATTTTATCCAAATGTGGTTCCAAAGCTGCAAATATCTAAAGAAAACTCAATTCTTACAAAGAGTTTTACCCTCTTACAGGGTTGGCACAGATGAGAACTAGGGCTGGAGGAGTGAACAAACAGAGCAAAACAAGTTAAAGTGGTTGTCTTTCCCATGTGCAATGTATTAAGAAAGCTGTCGATCTTAAGCTTTTTGCACATTTGTTACACTTTATTTTTGCAGTCCAGAGCACCTTACCATAAGCAAATGCATTTGTTGATGATGAGAACAGCAATCGAGGACTATGTGAACTCCAGGTGAATCTTCCCATACAGTGTTGATTATGCTCCCGCCACTGGGGCTGTTAATGGTGATCCAGACCTAATAAAGAGACTTTGTTTTGTCAAGCCTAGCACTTCAAATACTTGTTCAAATACTGTCTGGCCATCATTTTTTTTTACTTATGTCCAGGATTATTATTTTTTTTCCGCCTGTGTGTTTTTGGATCAGGCAAGGCCCTGTGTTTCCACTCTTTCCTTCTGCAGGTTAAAGTAAGGACCCCAAAAATATTAAAATCTAGTAATATGGAAGAAAATAGTAAAGACAAAAGAAGAAAAAGTCTTCTTACAGTGCTGTTTCTGTTCCTTTCCCTTTAACTTTTTCATGCTTTTATTGGTTTAAATTAATTTTAGGTATTCCATCTCTGCATATGAAGTGAGTGTTTTCTAATAAAAATGCTCAGAAAAATTCTGGGTCTCCGGAGGGGAAAATATTTTGAATCTACACAGTGAACAAAATTCTCTGCTTGTTCAAAATCTTCCATGCAACTTGTTTGCTCACTTGCTTGTGAGTTATGTGATCAAAACCAAAAGCCAATAGAATTTCTATGGAATTTTATTATTTTTCATCTCTCTCTGAACTGTCTTCTCCCACTTTTAACTGCCTCTATCTTGGCAAATTTTAGACTGTTACTGTTATTGCTAATGCTTAGATGTTCTGACTAGATATAGTTTGCAAGGTCCGTTATTTAAAGTAATTTTTTAATAGCAACATGACGTGAACTGGACAATGCATTCCACGTATGTGGTACATAAGTGGTTTGTTGTTTTGTTTTTTTTTTTTTAATTTTGCCTATGTTTTCCCAAACACAGAAATTACAGCAATTATTATAAGAGCTTGCAGCTCATCTATAAAAAAAAATTAAATTCAGTTTCATTCAGCAGTAGCCCAGGGTGGGCTTTTTCTATGAATGGCACATAAGCAAAGCTTATCTTATATTGTGTTAAAATGTTTTCCTCTGAACTACAGTTCTCTGAATTGTCTCTGGGCACGCCACCACTCTGCCTCATTTGAGCCCCACCTGATGTACAGAAGCTGCCCCAAACAAAGTTTTAAACAACAGTGTCTATTTATGCAAAAGCAGAGGTAAATTAATTTTGGTAAAAGCACAACTGGTTAGACTCCTGATAGTTAAAATCATTAGCAGACTCCCACTTCTCTTAAAGCTGTGTTGCAACATAAATGAGTGATCCTTCTCATGTTACTTTACTTCCATTTAATAATCAGTGGTTTTCAGTGGTTGCTGAAAAGGTCTAAACTCATTCAATCCCTTAAATACAACAGATAACTGTAGAGCAGAATTGAAAATGAGGGCTACCTAAGATGTTAGTGTTAGTTACGTGAAAATAATATCTTAAAAATTCTGTTCCAGTACAATTTATTCTCCTATTAAGCTAATTTCTAGTCATATTTTCAAGTAGCACATTTGGGGATTCTTTCTTTTGTAATCTTTATGGGAAGGAATTTTTTCCTAATACTGCAGTGACTTTCTGCATCAGATTGGAGGGTAATATTACAGTCAGTAATGTTTACATCAACAAATGTAAATTCAAATTAAATCTATTATTTAAATAGCATAATGGAAACACATGGTGCTTTGTAGTCATGTAATTAAAGAAGATCTGTGCCTCCAGGAGTTTATGATCTGAAGATCAAAACCAGTTGCACATGCAACAGACCTCTTCTAAATATTGGTGTACAATTAGGGGATTTTGTCTTGCATCTACTTTAGCATAAATTTTACTCCTGAGCAGAGATTTCACCCAGGCCAGTGCAGTACTGTTGGAGATGTAATGCATATGTTTTGTTCTTGACACCTGTGCAGGGACAGTTAACTCAGCACAGAAAAGCTTGGTGTTTTGATGTCAAGATTTATACCTTGCTTATTTAACAGTAATGGTGTGAACTAAACTTTGTGGGTGATACTAGCTTAGTTAGCAAAAAACAAATCACATTCTTTAACAAGGAGCCTAACTAGCCATGCTTGCCTTTTTTTTTTTTTTCCTCTAGTTGTGAAAGTAATTTTGTGCAAAATTGCATTGGAGTTAAATTATTCACTCATCCTGGGGCGATAGCCTGTGTTCAGTTTCCAGCTGAGCCAACTAAAAATATGGGAAACAGACCAGCCTAGTATTCCATTGTTGCCTTTTATAATGTGGTGTTTTGGAAATGATGATGAAGGCAACCTGGATATTTCATGGATGAAATAGTAGATTCATAAGCTGAAAGCTTTGCTTGCTATTTGTAATGGTGTTTCCTCCCTTCCTTTCAAAACTCTGTGCTCACAAATCAGAGGTGTTGCTTTTATTTAAAAAGAAAAGAGAAGGACAAAGAAAAACGGGCAAAAAAAATCAAGCCTTTTTATTCTTTGAAGAAATCTTCGCCTGAATTTGCTGGCTGAGTTCCCTCAAAAGGCCTGGACTTCTTCAAAACTTGGAACCAAGTTCAGACCCCAACTAGGTAAGGTAATTTGTTTAGTGTACTTTAAGTCTTAGTTTTCTCCCCACAGTATGCTACAAAAGAGTCTGGGTGTAAACACATAGGTTGTTATCATCAGTTGTGATGGTTTGGGATTTCTTCCAATTACCGTCCTAATTAGGACCCTGAATTGAAAAGAAGTTTTCATTTTTTTGGGGTGTGGGGAACTAAATGAAGACCTGTCTGTGAACCCTGTGACTCATAGGTAGCTGCAAGCCATTAAGCCCCTTTATTGCTGTAATGACTTGGCTTCAAAATAATTCAGCAGCTCTAAGAGACAACTTTTGCCTTGAACCTCCTTGGCTTAGGGTTTTCCCTGAGTTAAGGGAAGCTTGGACAGCACCTCTCATGTTCGCATGTTTTGTTCCTTATTCCAGTGCTTTTTTCTCAGTTGGTGCTGTTATTTAGGATTGCACAGCTTGGAGGTGCTACTGTGTTTTGTTTTCTTTAGTTATTAAAGCCATAAAACATAAATTCTGGTCATTTCCTGATCCTCTGAATGCTTTTTGTTCTGGCACCTATCAGTGGCTTCTGAGCATTTTGTTTTGAACTATGGCAGTTCTAATTCAAATGTTGCATTTTTACCCATACTGTGGTACAGATCCTGGCATCGCTGGTTTTATGTCATCTGTGTGCTGGGAGGAAATAACGTTGTACTGACCTTTCTTAACGTTCTGCATGTTATAAGTGGTAGGCATTAATGAATGTTGGCACTTTTCTTCCAGACCTGTCTGAGCAAAATTTTTGTGCTTTGGGTATGGCTATACACTAGTTAAGGTAAAGTCATGGATTTTCCTACAGTATAAATCCTACCTTCTGCATGTTCTGCATGTTTGCAACTGAATTTCCTTTCTACTGCACTTCTCTCTTTTTTCTTTCTTTTTTTTTTTTTTTCTTAACTAGCTTTCTGAGCAAACTGAGCCTTTGGGTCATATGGTATGTAGCTTCACACAAACTTTTACTACATGACAGGCTAACTTAGCAACCAAGATTTGTTTTCCACTTCTTCCTACTCATTGCTTTTGTCTTGTGCTGACATATTGGACTCTCTGCTCTACAAAAGGAAGCCCAAAATGACAGCTAGTGTAGCATTAAGCCTTGGGACCTGTGTCTTTGGATCTAGACTCTGATGAAGGACTTTAGCTGAAAACCATCAGTACTTGGCAGTCCCAAATACCTTTTGTAAAGTTGAATCAATGGTAATCTCATGGTTCTAATGCGACATTGCAAACAAAATCCTTCATGAGTTGGGGTACCTTAGTAATTCCATGGTGCTTTGGGTGGAAGAATAAGCAAGAGAATAAGATTTCCTAAAATGGTGTGTCATTCATTGTTCTAAATAAAGAATCTGGCCCCTAAAAAAAAACCAAGCCAACAACAGAACAAAAACCCCAAACTACAAAGTCCTATGAAAGAGACAATAATTCTGACATCAGGCAGTTAAATAACAGACTCTGATGCGGAAAACTGTCCCAGATTCAAACATTCCTTTCAGCTGACATTAGAAAACAAGGTAGACCTAGCATGAGAAATAGTGTCTTTATATGAAGAGATTGCTCTTGTTAGGCCCATATGTGAACCATATATCCAGATTCTCTCTACATCCGCTCACATGTCTCCCTGTCAGCATCTGAAGAGAGATCCCCAAATGTTCAACTGTACCTTTCAGATCAGAGTTTAATTTTAGAAGACTATATTGGCCCATTAATTTTGATTATAACAATGCTGTGATGGAGGAGACATCAGATTGCAAGTAAAATTTCAGAAGTCAAAATGCTACAAAGCTGTAGAGATAAATGCAAAGTGCAGCTTGCAGTTATGGGTTGCAATACTTGTATAAGGTAAAATATGAATATGTAAAATATGTCATTATTGAATTAGTAATAATTCATCAGGGAGTGTACTGTTCATATACACTTTGTATGTTACAAATGCAACACGGAGGCCAAGTACTTCCATGATCTGTATTTGTTAGATGAGGAAGGCAAAGTTTAACAGCCTAAGTAATGGTTCCATGCCTGACACTCGTTGAAATCTGGAATATACAAGCAAAAGCCAAACTTACTGGACTGCTTCTTCCAAAAAACCCCAAAAGGCAAAAAGCTTATTACTTAGTATTGTTTAATGCATGTAAGTGAAGTAAGATCCTAGACAATTCAGAAGAATCACCCTGATTATTAAAATATGATTAATACCCAAGAGTTAGAAAAATAAAATAAATACATTAGAATAGTTTGAATACCATGAAACTTGTAGAAATAGTAACTGAAAATTTTCAGGAACATTGTTGGTTACTTTATTTCTCTGCATGGTATATTTTCCTCCTGTATCCTTAAAATTAAGTTCCTGAAGTCACCATCCAGAACTAAAAATAATACAAAACAGGAATTGCAAAATTATAAATGCCAGTATGAAGTATAGTGATTTTTCAGTGTACTGGTTCTGTGCTTTCTGTTTTGATGATGGATGTCTAAGGGTATTCATCTGGTTATGAAGGAATGAAATAATTTGATTACTAATATCCCTACTTTCCCATGTAATCCTTTTCAAATTGAAGGGGTTTTGCTCAGTTCACCATTTCTCTTTGCCTTAAAAGAGGAAAAGCACTCTGTTATTTCTATGACCAAGAAATTACAATGGATTCTTCATCAGACCAACTCTTTTTAAGTGGTCCAAACTGCAGTCCAATGAACTCGCTGGCACTCTAGATCAGAAACTGGTTTGGATGAACGTGTCTAAGCAGTGCAATTACACTCTGCAGTCAAGGGAGGAGCTCTGGAGATACTCTGCACGTTCATAATGTTCCATTGCTTGTCAAGAGAATAAAGTGTGTTATTTTTTCTTCAACTGCAAGCAATAAGAAAGCATGCAGTATTTACATTATTTCTACAGTAGTCAGTTTGCAGCAAGTCTTGGCCAAGACTTCATGTATGGTTTCTTCTCATTCCCCTGTTCTGGGACAAGAAAATACAGTATATACATGGGGTTCATTTTCTCTTTTGTGCCTAAATCTAGGACCACTAGATTTTTTGCTTAAACGGTGACTTTAAATTCTGAAATGCTTAATCCACTATATATTTCACATATGCAAAGGGCCTCTGTTGGCCAGCCCCTCTGTTTCAGAAATTCCATTTCAGACATCTGTATGGGCATCTACTGAAGGGAGGGGTGGACTTGACCTTGCTGGTGGGGGACTGGTATGGGATGAGGTAGCCTGCGTGACAGCTCTTCAAGCACATCTTCTTCCAGAACTTCAGTCACAGATCAAGTTTGGAGACATGGGATCATAGATGATTGGTTTTTACTTGAACAGTTGAGAAGGCATCCTGCTGGGTTGATCATTGCCTTGCTATCCAAAGCAGCCCAGTGGATAAAATAGACCTTATAAACCCATTAAGTGCTATTGAGTTGATAGGGAATCTCTCGGGAAAATGCAAAGATCCCTCTAGGAAAACAAAGGAAGTTAACAATCAGGTGATTGGAAAAAAAATCATCTCCCAGACCCTTCTAGGAAGATTGGGGCAAGTGGGCCAAGCTTGGGCATTAACACCTGAAATGAAAATTGATTTAATTAGCAGAAATGTGCGCAAAACACAAGGTCTGAAAGAGACCTCCAAGAGGGGTTTTATTGGTCTCTTTTCAATGTAATTTTATGATTTGGAAATTTTTAAGATTATGCATAAATCTTAATCTGCAGTTATTTATAAATATTTCTTGTTACTGTAAACACCCTCTATACAGTTCTTCATTTATTACAGCTGGTCAATCAGGCCCTATCAATTTTAAGCAGAACTAAACTGCTACATCATTGAGTATGTTGCCACATTTTACATTTTGAAACTCAAGTGTGTTTTGAATTTCTGTCATCTTTGTTTTGAGGAAAAGGGGGGAGTGGCGAACAGTAGGATTATGGGAGGAGAAAGTGGCTTTCTAGTTTATTTATATAAAACTATCAGAAGCAATTTTGATGAATTTTTAAATAGCCTTGACACAGAGAGGTGGGGTGGGTTAAGGAAAATACTGGCCATAAAAACCAGCTTAGTAACCTAGTACTGTGTCCTCAGCAGTGCTGGTTTGATCCAAAGCCCCATCATTGGTCTGCCCTTCTTTCTATGAGGGCAGAACATGGTCTTCCCATCATTTGTTTAGGAACTCTAATTCTAGTAGCCAAGGGAAAAAACCAATTTGTTCATTATGTAGTCAAGCACAAGCATTCCCATCTTGTAAGAAATGCTGGTTTTGTGAAGGCAGAGGAACGTTCTGTGCTCATTGCAGTGGACAGTTGATGAGGAGACTATTTGGAGTAAATACACATCTAGTTTCTATTCTTGAAAAATGCTAGAACGTTACACATGTGTTTCATGGTCCTTACGCTACACACTGCTCCTCTCTGCACAGTCAGTCACACAAACAATACGTGTGAGTAGCATTTGAGGTAGAGCTGTTATCTTTTATCTCTTCTCTCTTTGATGTCTTATTTTACTGATGCATGAAAAGTTGAATGAGGAAATGGTGTTTCTGAACAAAAGGTGCTGCAAATTCTCAGCAGACAGAATTGCAAAATTGTGCTGTCTGTCCTTACATGTTTCTGTCTCTGCCTGTCCTTCATTAACCAATAGGGTTATTCAACACAGAGTGGTTGATGAGAGTTTTATAGGAGCATTTATTTATAATTTCCATGTTTGAGGTACCTTTTAAAATAAAACCACACACACACAAAAGTCAGGTTCCAAAGTATATATTTTCTTTTCTGTTATAGTTAATTATGTCATAAATGGTCAAATGATAGCTCATCACAAACAAAATTATTTTTGCAGCCTGTCTTCCTAGCGTCTGGATTCTAAAGAAACAACCTGGATGCCTGCATGCCAGTGCAACCAGGATTTCAACAGTGTCAATAATCCTTGCTCATCACACCAAAAAAATCAGTGTGTCAGTGTATTCCTGCAGAGTCATTAGCATACAGACTCACTCTGCTTGCTTAACAAAGCATGGGTTGGTGTATTATAGTTTCCTAGTCTGCTTCTCTGATTCACCTCTTGACAAAAGCACAGGAGAGAAAATTCAGTCCCCTCTTCAGTGGCACACTAATGTGGGAAATAAATCTTCGGGCATAAGGTCTGAAATGGCAGTCATTTAAATAATTCAAATGCAGAGATCGTTTTGCCCATGTGCCCTTCATTTCTTTGTTTTGTTTCTCTGTATTTCTCAAATCACTAAGAGAGAAACGATCTTCTGCAACAATCTACATTTTTAAACTATCTAGAGCTAAATAATCCCTGTCCTCTTTAAATGCAGTTTAACTGGTTACATGTTAAATAATTATTTGCTCTCTCTTTTGTGGTGTGGAGGGGGGAGTTGGAGGGGAGAAGTAACATACAAGCAGATGTGCTGCTAGATCTACAGGCTTCTGCCAACCATATGGCATCTTAAAGAAAGATGGTTGGAGCGTCTGGATTAGCAAAGAGTCGGGATGGAAAGCCATGTGTCGTGTTGGTACAGGCAGTTGTTTTAGCTCTCTGTAAAAGGCTTCAGGAGATTGTGTAATGGAACAAATGGTACTGCAAGCCTAGTAACAGCCTTACCGCTGCTGGAGAGGCAATTGGCCCCCAGGCGGGTACTGCTTCATCCTTGCTTGTTGGTTTTTTGTGAAGGATTTTTAGATCATTATTCTGTGCACTTCTTTTAATGTACAGGGAAACTTGGGGGATCTAATTCTGAACTTTAAACTTGAAAGAGAGCTATTGTGCAGTTCGGATTTTTTTACACTCTCATTTTTTGTAATGAAAGCATACAGTTTCCCTCTTTTAAATGAGAAGCTCCTGCCCTTCTGCAAATTTCCTGCATCCTTTAAAGACACTTGAAGGCACCAATTCATTGAATTTGTAGCTGATGCCCAGATTTTGGGGGAAAACTGCTCTCTCTAGGATATGCTTAGTTAAAAACAATTTTGATTTATTGTGCTTGTGGCTATAACGTACCAGCTTGGCATTTGTATTCTGTTTGACAAGTTGCTCTTCATGCAAACAAGGGGCCTGCCCCTATTAAAGGAAAAATTCCTTTTGTTTTCAGCAACTCAGGATTGGGCTCTTGGTGAGGTTTTGTGTGTTTTACAGGAGTCTCCGTTGTTCACATTACAGCTTTATGAGAGTTATTCTGGATAAGGATGAAAGCTTTTGTGTCTAGATCTTAAACAGAAATAGGCTTTAGTTGTTTCTCTTCTGTCACACAATAGAACTCTAAATTCCTCTGTCTCAATGAAATCGGGTTTCTTAGTACACCTGTAAATGCAGTTTTGTCTCACCAATACTGTTTGTTTCAAAGGAAATTAAAAATCTGATGTTGCAGTACAGGAGTTCAGTAAAATTAGGATTACTTTATTTGAAGAGACTTTAAAGTACATTACTATCCCATATCACAGTTTTAATGTAGGGATATCACATGAGGGATGCTAAATATTCATTCATAGTAGATACTCGCTGAGCAGGAGCATTATGGTTTCAGAGGCATTAGAAACAAACCATTAACTACAGAAGCATCTCCCATATTGAGTATCTTTGATGAAAAATATACTATGTTAAACTGAGAAGCATGCTGCTCTAGTATACCCTAAATTCCTGTCGTGGTTTAAGCCATAAATCAGCCACGCAGTTTGTTCACCCACTTCCCCCTTTTTCTTCCCTCTGCTCCTGGAGGGA